>JABMBR010002727.1:0-28698 GCA_018881525.1 Meteorus sp. PSUC_FEM 10030008
ATATATATATTTCCGCATATAAATAAAAATATATATGCAACATACACGTGTTTGGAGACAAGAAAAGCGATTGATATTTTTTCAAAACTCGCTACCTGCCTCACGTAATTTATTTATTTTCTTTTTCTCACCCTCTGTGTGTTGACGAGTGTGTAAAACGGGGCGTCATGGTGAAGTGAGCAAGCGAGGGAAACTTTGTAATAGAGTTCCATGAGTTTTAACGATGTAGAGGAAGAATTTTTCCTTAACGATGAAGAAGCGAAGGTTTTTTCTTTTATTATTAATTCTTTTTCACATCAATATTCCTCTTCATATCTTCTGGTCTATTCTCTTCACTTGACGATTCAGTGCACTGTTGGATATGTAAGTGGCGATAAAGTGGATGGAAGTCTGTACTATTACTTCAGCGATTAAAGTTAAATAAATGCAAATAAAATAATTGCTCCAGCACGAGGGAGCCTCGTGTGTTATGGTGGCGGTGGAGACACCAACATGGGGCGTCAAGCGCGTCTAATTATTCAATCGGGTATCCAACCCACGCTTCGTTATGAATCCAACTGGGCTCGTCACTTATATACACTCCCTATGCACATTATTTTTGACATATTAATGTATTCCACATTAATTTCATTTAATATAACCAAGAAAATATATAAACGAATTGTCAAGAATTAATATGTAATCATTTTTGAAATCGTAGAAAGTATAAAATTAATATTAAAATATTCATGAACAACAGAGATGAACGGCAGTAGCATCTGAAATTTTCTTTTTGATTTACCTGCAATGTGGGACAGCTACGATGTCGATATTTCCTGGTGGCAAGTTCCCACCAGGGTATAACCGTGCTCTCATTGCCTCTGGGTTTAACAGGATTACTTACTGCATGCTCGTATAATGGCTCGAGCACAGTGCCTGAATGTCTTTTACAGGATAAACTTCCATCGTTTGATGGTGATGATGAAGGCGATGAGGATGACGACGCATTACGTCTTCGTGGTAATGTTGCAAATCCACCGGCAGGAGTAAGACCAATAATTGAATTGTCATCTTCAGATTCGAGTGAGTTGTGTCGAGTGCGTGATGATGATAAGAATTTATTGTTGGTTAGTCGATCAATGCGTTGGAGAGATGCTGATGAGTGCGATACACGATCACGTTGAATTGTTCTCATTGCTTGACTTTGTAAAATTACATCGGTTGCATCCATAAGGTACAATGGATACAGATCAATTGGTGAGAAATTATTGCCATGCTGTGCATCGTCATTTCTTATGTCTGTTGTACTTGCACAAGATCGTTCCAACCTTGGTGAATTTCTCTCACCATCAAGAACATCTTCACTGGACTTGTGAAGTGGCCGAGGTGTTGAGACTTTAGTTTTTCTACATGGCAACGTATCGTAATGTCTTTCAGTAAACTCATTTTCGCTATCATTATTTCTAGATAATCCATTGGGAATTTGTTTCCTCGTCGCTTCGACTCTGGACTGGCTTCTCCTCAGAGTACCGGTGACCCGGGGTCGGCTTGTATGTCGAGTTTCATCGTCAGACTCAATCTCGGGGTCGAATATTCGGCCTTTGCTCAAGGTGACGACCGTCGCACTTTGATCCTGCGTATGCAAGGTCGTAATATCAAGTCCTAACGATCGATTCCTCTGTATGACATTTGCAACTGGTTCCATTGTTGTTAGAGACTCGTCGAATGATTTTGTTGGTGGTAGAATTTTTTTTCGCACACTTTTGGGTGAACGAAATGTAACTTTATTATTCGGTAAATTTGTTAAACTTTCACTGATTGCATAGAGTGACTCAGTAGATTTTGTTGATGAAGTTGTTGTTGAAGTTGAACCAGTTGAGTGTCGCGATGTATTCTCAATAGATGATGAGCGTGGAAGTAACTTTGGTGGAAGTTTTCCAAAGGAATTAGGACGTATTCTTGGAATTGTATCACGTATTTCTAGTATATTTTGATTTATCTGTTTGTCATCGCTATTTTCCCCAAAGTCTGGTGTGATTGGCAGCATTGGTGCCATATTTCTCTTTCTACGAATACCATATAAACTCTCTTCATGATCACGTGAGTCAGATTTATTTACTCGATTAATTATCCCATATCCGGAATTGGTATTTGCGGTGTAACCGAGTTCCTCGTAACTCTTGTCAATTTCCGCGAGATTTCTGTTGATGTCTTCAATATATCTAGCTGTAGTGCGATAAAGATCACCACTCGGAACATAATTTCCGTCCGTAATTGATTTAGTATGATTGTGATTGGTTTGATCAACTGCACGTGGTACATTTGGAACAGCATAAATTGGTTGTCTACATTTACCTTCATTTGAGATTTCATTCGTTCTTGCAATAATCTTTGGATTCTCTTCAGCGACTGTGTCATAATAATTCTCACGATTATCCAAACTTTTATCCATTTCATTTTGGATATCACTTTGACCCGTAGACGAATTTATCAAAGTTTTAGTGACTTCTAGAGTCATTTCTACAGGCACTGAATCGTAAACATTATCGTTTTGATTCCTCCTACAATTCTTCCGCTTATCAGTGGCAAAAGTGTTTAAAATAATTTTCCTTTCCAATTTTGAATTATGACAAGTTTCATGCGATTTTTTATTACTTCGTCTTAGAGTGCCGTAGTTTTCAAGAAGTTTATTTTTACCCATATCAGACCAACGTGGTACCTGATGAATCTTTTCACTAGCCAATGGAACTCCAGTGGATACAATTGGCAGAGCATACGGTCCACTGGTTTCTTTGAGTAACTCTTCGGAGTCTGATCGATAAAGTGCACGAGGCCGACTTCTCGGACGAGATCGAATGGTCGCATAGCCATCATGAACTCGTCTGGAGCACACATTCAAATCCATTTTGTTGTTTATTATTTTTCCAATCGTTAACCACCAACAACTCGACCCACACTCAACATATCACCAGAGTATTTCTCTCTCCAATATTGAATTCAATACATTCGAATATTTATATCTTCAATCTGTATTTTTCCACTCGAATAATCACATTAACACACAAACACTTTTCGATTCCGTTTGATTATCCACGTGCATTCAAAATTATTATTGTATTTTTCAATTAAGTCTATCTGAAAATATAAATAAAGTCGCCTTATGAAAATTGCATCGCCCACTCATGGAAGTAATTTTTTCACGTATTTAAGTGTGGACGCGTTGCGTCAATTCAACGTAATAAATAAAAAATACGAGGGACCCAACCGCTTGAATTTTACCAATTTTACTGCGATAAGAATAAAAGCGTGGGATATATCATAAAATGGATGACGATACACTGCCTCATGCACGTATCATCATGACCTCAAAATTTATATTTTTTCCTTGATTACAAGTGTAAATATCACATTTCCCCCCAAACACAATTTATAAATAACATCGTTGTCGATTCAGTCTAATACCTATGTTAACTGACCCACATCGACCCAAACTTCAAGAATCTTGTTATCTTCAACGGCCACAAGAGTTCCAAGTGCTTTTAGCAAGCAGCAACCAATTCTACCACGCGTAACGCGATTCCCGATAACATAACCTCCTCTCTATACTCTCCTACATATTGGGTTTGTGTTTATAATTACGTCTTACGAAGTTTATGCAAGGTGAAAGGGAGAGAAGTATAAAGAAAAAAAAATTTCTATACTTTATAGAGCGACACAATTGCACTCATTCAATGTCGAATATTAAATAAACAAATAAAAAATAGATTACATAGGTTATGTTCATTTCTTTTCATTCTGATTAATACAAGAGATAAATATATTTATCCCAAATGAAGAATATAAGAATAAATGCGAGAGATAAATCTCAGTTGATTAGGAGAGAAGGAAGTAACTCGATATTTGTGAATGAGATCAAGTGAGAGAACGGCGCGGGTATGGGGTCGACTACCCAGGAAATGTATTGTCCGTCCTTGTTATACTGTCGCAAGGCAACCAAACAAGAGCATATAGGAGTGCATTGTATAGCGAATATAGATACAAGTGCACATGTATAGAGAAAACGTTAGTTGATCTGGTGTTGGGAAAAGGCTACTTGCCACACACATGACTTCCACATATACCAAGAAGATGTAACGACTAACGGAGAGGTATTGGTTACTAGTATCGACTTCTTTACAATAACAATCACATCCACAATCAATCCACCCTCAGAATATCATCCAAGTATGGCAGTTGCTGGCGGACAATTCCCATATTGGGTCATCCAAGTTATTTCCAAGTTAGGGAACTGGTAGAGCTCTGTGTTGAGAGATAGATAAGATACAACAATGTGAACGCACATGCCTTCTTTGATCAAATACCTCACCAGACATCTGTTTGTATGTGAGGTAACGATTTGTAAAGATACCAAGATAACAAGGAGAGAAAAGTATTCACAATGCAGTCCAATATGATTTATCAGCATCTGTGAGTAAATGACGTTGGTGATTTTAATTATGGTAACATTGTTTAGTGACGTTGAATAACCAACTGTCACATAAAACTTTCAATCGACCAATTTTTCAAATCACTTTCATTTATTAACAAATAATATTTGTGAATGTGACTCGAAAATGGTTATGAATTCTTGATTTTCACAGGTATCTTTGGTTTAATTATGCGTGTAATGCAGGAAAGTGTAATGTTAGGTGAGTAAATAAGTGATGATACTAACGGAATAGTCCATGACATTCATACGAGTACAAATGTATATATCGCTCGCTAAACAACGAAATGAAGAGACACCATTCACACATTTTATATATCCATAATGATATTCGCCAACACTCTCGATACTTTTGAAAGGCAAATGACGTAATGATGTCATTGACTAATGTGATTTTTATTTCATTTATAATTCTCTGAATACCCAACTCATATGTGTTATTTTGACTTGTACAAATGAATGGTCACAACGTTGCAATTCCAAAAAGACCATCTGAGAAGAGTTGAAATGAAAGAGCAGAAGAAAAAATAAATGATGAAGAAAGATCAAGACTCGTTCCGATTCTATATTTAACGATTAGCTAAATGTTAAATCGAATACCACACCTATATACATCACTACCACACAGTCTACCATGGATTTAAAATGCTGATACTGAGACGTCACTGTTAAACTGTATCCTACACCACCACCTGGTACAGCTGTCTAGACTCCATGAGCTCATGGTACTCTCAAAGTCTATTCCGGAAGTGACACGAAACGATAATGAAGCTTCCATCGATCACCAGAACATTGGTGATAAATCTTCTTGGCTTACCACAGGCTTCTAATGCTGGTGAGGCATTTTCTTATCCAAAAAGGTATATTAAACATTATCTAGCTGTACATATATTTATCTATTATTTTTCTTTTTATATAGACACGAGTACTGAAAAGAAGAAGAAGAAGCAGCAGAAGATAGTGTTCCAACTCACGTGTCCGCTTTCTGCTGACACGCTTCGGTTTACCCGCTATTTTGTATTCTACACCCGCAAGAAATACCACACTTATACTTCACTATCTAGGTATGAAGAATAAATGTAGACGTAAAGGTAAAAAGAGAAAATATTTTCCCAGGGCAGGAATATATATACACAAGTTTACTGAGATATTTTCTTTACCTCAGGGTTTATACGACAAATTATCTATACTGTGAGCATTATATAGATAAATATATGTGTGCGTGTGTGCAGGTCACAAGGGTGTACTGTACCTACTTTCAAACTATGAAAAGGGCGACGAGTAAAATGAGAGTAAATTGAAGATAATATCGGAGAACGTGTCACGTGCTAGAATCTTCAGTTAAAGCCTTCAGGGACCTATAACAAGTTATTTCTATTTTCCTCTCTCTATGTTGGTTCTTGCTCTTTCATACTCTCTGTGTTAGTCCCTCAATATTCTCATTCGTTCTTTGTTCTTGTATAGTTGTTTAGAAAGAACGAGGAAGAATATAGGCGAGGAAAACCCGGCAATCGTGATGATAATTAACTGCATATACAGAGTTTCTTGAGTTTCTTCAAGTACCGTTTATCGTTTTACGCGGCAGTGGAGTTTAATACCGGCCACAACTGCGACCTCTTCACCGTTTTGTTTCACTCTTTTTCTATGTGGTGATGTATATGTGTAAGTGTCAGTGTCCGTGAGTATAAGATGGACATATGAAGTCCACATGGAGCTATATGATCATAAACAATCAGCAGATGAATACGAAAGATTTATAAAAAAAATTGTGATTGATGTTCATAATCAACTCAAATCATTACTATTTTATTACGGCATGTTATTAAAGCATGAAGGTCATTGATGATTTCACATCAAAGAGAGAACTCTTTAGTTACTTCATAGATTTTAGTTGTTCAGTGTTTTATTGTAACGAAGGAAAAAAATCATCAAGTACAGTTGGAAGAATGTGATGAATTTCTTTTTTCATTATTCATCTGCTCAGAGTTTGATAAATCATAAAAAAATATTTCATTAGATTAGAACAGAAGTTAAAATGGAATTTAGATAGAACTATGACAATCAAAGAAAAATGATGTGCGAAGTATGTGGAATCTGCTTTTGAAATAAAATCTTCTCGCAGAAAGAAACTTGAGCGAATGTATATTTGTGAGAGTGTGTGTATTTGATGATGTCTGTCGTGGTCTCGTCCACTTTTTCCATCAGCCAACCCGACGACGGCAACGACGTACCATTCCACCAGATCAGCAGACATGTATTAACCAACTCTTTTCTCTGTTTGTTCTCCCTCACTCTTTATCGTTACTGACCGTTCATCTTCTCCACTTCGTTGTCTTTCACATCTGTACAACGATCGCCCGTTTTGCAAAGGCATTGGTGAAGAAGAAATAATAAAAATAAAAAAACATTCGACATTCTCCATGTGCTTTATATATACATTTTGTACCAACAACGTGTTGGTTAAAGAACAGAGATAAAGAGAGAAATTTCAACCACAATCATCAAGAGCCTACATCTCGTTCGCAAGAAACAATGCACGTTTGCCTTCACTTATATCCACACGACCCTGGTGTTACTGTTGTCTTTTCACGACATATTCCAACCACTTGAATTAACATATTTCCGCATCGACCTACTCCAATTTTCATACAGGGAAAGCCAAACAGTTCGTTACACACATTCTACCCCCAATCCAGAGTGATTGGCTTTGCATAACAGAAAAAAAAATGATTGAATTAATTAGTTAATAAATAAATAAATAAACTTAAGAGAGAAAGGTGAAATGTTTATCAAAAGCCAAGTATTTTATTGAAAGAAAGTAGCGTTGAGATCCATCACTTGACAATTATAAATAATATAATTTATTTATTCTTTCACTTTAATCAAACTGGACTGAGCCCGAGTGTACCATATTTTGTATTGGTTTTGTTATGGATTATTGTTATTATTTTTATTATGATAATATGGTACCCACTTGACGCTTGCACTTCAAGTTTATATAAGAAGAGACAAAAGACATAATTTAATGACACTGGCGACTTTTAATCAGTGAAGGAACAGGATTGGTCGACTACTTGGCTTCAATCAAGCTGTCGGGGTCTCTCATCTTGATGTTGTTCTCTCTGTCTCAATTTTCTGTATGATATATTCTCTGATATATATGTATAACAATACATGAACTCAAGTTGTGGAGAATGGATATGAGGAAGGTTGAAGATGAGGACAACAAGAAGAGATGAAACTATGCAGAATTGATTATTCAATTTTTCAATGCATATCAAGTATTAATATCTCATGATATGCCGCAGGGTTGTTATTCGATTTTTTGCTTTCTCTAAATCAATGAGTTGATTTGTATTTGATTTTTTTCAGATAATTTTCATCAGGATTTCTTGAGGACAATTGAGAAGAATTGTGCATAGCAATGAAAAGAGCTCGAGGTCTTCATCATTGATTGCGTAAATTGTTAAATAGCCAGTTCTTGTTTACGATTTCCTATGGAATGATGATCAATGCTACTGGTTTCTACTGTGAACATATCATGGATATTTATTCCCGATTTTTTATCTTCCTCATTTGTTTTTTTAGTTTCTCTTTCATTCATAGTGGAATAACGCGAAGGTTGTTAGAATTGGAATATTTTCAAGGAATGAATTAACAAAGTAAGAGGATTGGTAACTTTGAATATATATTCAGAGTTGTATGGAATTTAATTTGCTTCAGCAATTTATTCATGTGCTCATGATCAAGGCTTGGAAAAATATCATAACAACGTGAGACGTGTAAGTTAAATGTCCATTTCCACATTTTGTTAGCGACACGTTTTGTATAATAAAATTGTACAACTGAACAAAAATTACGCGAGAAAATGAGATTGAAGACAAATATAACTCTACACTTCTACATATTGAGAAATTACTTCATCTTGTAATGGCGCACTTATTTGAATTCGCGCACGTCACCAAGCAATGTTCGAGTCTCATTAACATTTTTATTTCCCGCTAGAATAATAGATATGATGATGTCAGTTGTTATATCTTGATGCACACAAGAGCATTGTCGCAATCGTCTCAATGCAAAAGATTATGTTTAAAGTCACGTTGAAGAGTCCACCTATATTTCCAGAAAATGTTAGAGAAAAGAAAAAATAACAAAGAAGCTATTTTACCAGCATCAGAATGACGATAAAGTGAAGAAAGAAGTACCCACAGAGATAATCAAAAGAAAAGGGAAGGAAACAGAAGCGAACAAAGTCGACAAGGATGTAAAAAACACCATCCAGTTTTCAGGAAGATCTTCGCAAAAATCTGAGTGGCTTTGTCCAACTAATCCTCTTAAGATTTCTCTGTCTGGTTTTATATTTACCGTGTGGTACAAAATAAAAAGGATTTTTCTACAAAGATATCACGGACATGTAACACAAAGTTTCAAGAAACCCCCTTTACTTTATGTACATGGTCTGCAATGTTATCACCCACCAATGCAATCCCCTTTTCCAGACAGAAATATTAATAATGATTCGTAACCATTGGGTGGTGACCAGTCACTGCCATCAGAAAAAAAACAGATGTAGATATATATGTCATCGACAATAAGGGCCAATTTTGTATTGAGACGATGGAGAGAAAGAGGAGAAGAAGGCGTCGCTCTCATTGAGAAATCAATCCCCTACATTGGAGGCGGGATCATTGTTATTAATGACCCTCTCAGCGGACCTTTGATATATTTTTCATCCTCTTTTTTCTTCCACTGCTTCTCTCTTCATTATTACTATTACCATTATCCTCATTATTATGATTTTTCTTTCAATCAAACAGCACAATTGAATATCGTAACTAATTTCTATTACGAATTTATTCCCAAATGATAATTTTCACAATTTATTCTTATTATTTCTCCCAGTGAATAATATAAAAAAGAATTCATTATTCAAAACAATCGTCAAAGAGTATTTGTATGCAAACGAGTATTCAATTGAAATTGCAAATGTCATTTACCAAATATACCTGACTTAGCGTTTATTAGCAATTGTTTAATCGCATGAATTTAATTATTTTCAATAACTTTATTACAAAGTGGGGGATGAGTAATGTAAAGAGGACTCTTCACACAGTTGAATTCAACATTCGACGGTAAAATAGAATCCATCAACGAAATCGGAAATTGTACATTAGAGAAATAAAAGAGAAAAGTGAAGGTACCCATGTGGTGATCAATTGTCCATGCATTTACCACTGGTAAATTATAAAGTTGAATTGCACAGCTTGGGCACATTATACACAATGTATAGTTGAGATGGAGGAGAGTGTACGAGGGCGGCTCGTAAATCCTCGTACAAACCAAAAGGGACTCGAAAACGAAATATACTTGGGGGCCATTGTCCCTTTGGACAACACACAATGACAACGATTGCAACAACGACGTTATACGTTTGTGTAAATACGTGACTGGAAATGAGAGACGCGTTTCCCACCAAATATATATATATATATATTCAATGGGAATAAATTATCAGTAGTCAAATGCACATATGCATGTGTATGTATACATAGGTGGTACACATGTTGGTCTCCATTCGCTTTTCTTTTCGTTTTTATCGAGAGGTATACGTGAGACGCATTTTAATACTTCTTCACTTGTTCATCTTATGTATATGAACTATCATTTATTTTTCTTTTTTTTTGATTCTATACACTATGGAAACATCACGAGAGACGCTTAATTGGCTCTTATCGCTTAATCCATCAATGCACATCAAGTTAGCCCACTTTATTCCAACATTTTTCTTCTCTTCCGCATTTCTCTCGTTCTCTTGATTAATTTATTTAAACGATTCACATTTAACATTTTTACGGCAAAATGTTTCACTCAATTTATTTTTCTACGGATTTTTTTTTCTCTGGTTCTATTCGTTGTGTTATTGCAGCCCCGAGCCTCTATCTGGGCTAGGCATTGAGAATTTTGGGTCTGTGGGTGTGTGTTTGTGTGCTAAAGGAAAATTGAATAGAGGTGAAGTTAGAGAGAGAGAGAGAGAGAGAGAGAGAGAGAGAGTAAGAGAGAGGTTGAGGACGCGTTGAGAATTCGAAAGACCTGCGAGCATTGTATTATCACAAGGACAAGGTGAAACACATTGAGAAAAGGAGAGATCGAAATGCAACAAGCTAGAGTCACAAGTTCTCTGTGTAGACATGTGATGAGATGATGAAGAGTACACGCGTGGTGCATGATCGAGCCTTATATGCCACTTGCCATCATCATGACCAAGAAGACGATCTATCGATACGTGATGTGATACAGATCTCGATATGATGGAGTAGTTGAAGAAAAATGCACGACATGGATGACAATAATTGGAAATTAATTACGTCTTGAGTAGAAGAAAATATAGAGATGAATTGAATATTGTAAAAAAGTAGAATATTTGGAGAATTCCTTTCTCCTTCGTTGTAACTTGTGAGTTATCGTGTTTTCTAATGCTTCTAATCACATACATACAGCAATTCGTATTTTGTCGACTCTTATCGCGGCTGAACTAACACGTGTTTACATAGATAAACCATGTAACAATATTGAAAGCGTATTGTGAAATACAAAAATATAATCTGTACTGATAATCGATCAGTTTGAATACAAATTATCCAATGAGTTAGCGACGCAATTTTCAAATTCTTCAGGCAATATTCATTCCTTGGGGTTTTATTAATATTTAATACATATATGTATGTATTTATGTTGGCAATTGCTGAATAACTTCCTCGTCGTGATGATCGTCATCACGACGGTTAGTCACGATAATTACCAGATGCGCTTGCAGTTCCGGCACGAGTAAGACTTTTGATTATAATCATTTGCGACATTATATATCAAATAACTACGATGATTATGAGACAGAACACCACTTATTATCATCACTGACATTCTTGATGTGTTTTTTTGGAATGATCATCAACTTGCACTCACTGATCGATGATGGTGATGATGATACGGTTACTTTTTCGCGTTCATATTTTGGGGTCACAATGTGTGGATCATAATTCGTGGTGATCTATCGCGCATGATCATGAACACATTACATCTATTGCGCTGCGCGGCGTAGCGCAAACTGGCGGGAGAATGTGTTTAAGACACAGTTGTATAGATCCCCCACCTACGTAAATCTTGAAAGCAAGAGAAGGTTTTATATACGATCGTCCATTGGTTTTCAAAGTCGATGAACGTGTGCTATTGGTGCGCTACCAATTGGCGCTATGTACAGCTGCCAATGCCATCTTACGGCGCGCATAATTGTCAAAAAAGGAAGAAATTTTAATTGAATAAGAAAACAGAGTAAATATAAGGTGAAAATTACTGAGTACAGTGAGGATAACGATCACACGATAGCAATTTGATGATTAAAAACACAAGACAACAACCAAGAATTGTGTGGAATTTTGCAGCTTACATTTGTTGACAGCTGGCTCGTCAACGAGTGCACTTTTTCCTGTGCATCAAGCAACTCGCGACGTAGTTTTCTTAACTCGTGCGCCTGTTTTTCCTCCGCCGAGCTGTATAAACTGCTTGCAGTTGATACGAGAGATACTGAAGAACCGTGAACTAGAAAAAAAAAGATAGAAACGGAGCATAAATTTATGATTTCTTGCTTTCATATTCACATGTTGTAGCTGGAGTTGCGATTCTCATATTTCTAGTCATGTTTCGCGTGATTCTTGAAGACGAGCACATCATATTCAGTGCACAAGATACAGAGATCATTTGTTTCGAATTCATTGAAAAAGAAGGATGAGAGCTGAACAATTACAAATTCCATGTTTGTCAATTTCCTTTTCCATAGTATGATTCGTAATTCCGTAAAACAAACAAGATTTGTACCCAGATGCTTTGGCGGATAATTCTCTCGGAATTTTATTCCCTTGGTAGAGGAAACAACTCCATTATATTCATTTACATTTCAACAACCCGAAACCTCATTATCCGAAATGGAATTAGCAATTTCAGGTAAATTTCCTGTTCTTTCGAATACTGCTGATCTTCAAAATCAAAGTGTTATAACTTTCGGGTTTCTATTCATTTTTCTCTGAGAAGCCATTAACATGAGAGGTACTACATCAATTTCGACTAAAAATGTATTTTCTCTTAATGTTTCACGGAAATCCAACGTCATTCAAATAATCAGGGCGTGAAAAAAAAATGCTACCACGAGTTGAAGAGATATAATTTTGCCAATGTCTACAAAACATAAAATGATTCGCAACAGTGCATGTTAATTGCTCTTCGATTGGCCTATTTTTGGTGAATTTTTTGAAATAGTTTTTAATATTTCTGCAGCATAATCCCGGGATGTTCGATAGTTAAAAATATGGAAGAACAATCCAGAAGGGTATGACAACGATATATGGAATCACATAGATAAAAATAGTACAGAATGTTCCGCTACTCACTATCATCATCTTTATGAACGTGTTGATAGAGATTCGGTGGTTGTCTGGATGAATGTGTTGGTGTTGGTGATGTTGGTTGTGACCAATGTTGTCCAGCACATCCTGCTGAACCGACTGGAACGCTGTAATACGGTTCACCGCCTACACCAATACCAATACCAACTTCTTCGCCGACAGATGATGATGTGCCACTGCCGCGCGCCAACATCGACGGATACATTTTTTCGCTTTTAGTAGATCTACAAATCAAACATTAAAAGAACAGAAAAAAATGATTAATACACAGAAAATAAACGTAATCGGGTATCAACATATAGAATGCACAACGACGATCAATCTCAAAGAAGCAATGTGGGAACACGAAAAATAAGCCGCGTGAATTGTATTTGTGATGTGTAATACACATATTTACATCAACCAGTGTGAAACAAATGTGATGTGTGTGTTGTAATATTTTCCTCAATATGTACACAAGGAATCTCAGTGAATTACAAGCTATGTTCCAAAAAGCTTTATAAATTATTGGTGGTATATTTTTAGGTGTGTTTACGCATATACTAATTGGACATTTGTCGACTGCTATATACCTTGGGAAAGTCCGGTCCCGCAGATGGCTAAAAATGGCATTAAATATTTGATATTATTTCACTAGAACCTCATGCGATATAACGAACGTTGTTTGTAACAACGTACTAATTAGGAAATAAAATACTTAAATTGATGTGGAGGAAACATGATTTGAACTAAATTTACAATGAAACCTAAAGGTTATGCGCTCTCTATTTCTTTCACGCTATGAAATGTTTACTTGTTAACTGTACGAACTTCTATTAACAACTGTGAATCGTACCTGATAGAATTACTTCTGTTGAGTCTCGGTGGTGCTGGTGATCCACTCGAGTCTCGTTGGTGCATCAGTAGGCGCGCATGGCTCAAACTGGTTCGGTGAGATCCGAGGGATTCGACGCTGTCCGCCTCGCACAATCCCATGCCTACGATCAAAATGATTTAGAGTTATTAAAATAACTGAAATACATCAAACATTGACTTATTGAGTAGCGGAAAAAATTCATATCCACCTTGAGATCTGCCACTCGGTGTATATGTATTACTATGCCTCATCCATGATGTAGCATAGGGACTGTTTGGTGCATAATATCCCTGCAAATCCGGTGCGGCATAGTTGCTGCAGGTGTCACTTAAACTTCCATCTGATGGTTTGAGTACGCGTGGAGTAAAATTGGACGTTGCTGGCCCGCCGGTACCGCCGCTACGATCACGATGATGAGCAGATGCAAACAACGCTGTAAATTCAGGGCTGCCAGGCTTTGGTAAACTTTGTGAACCAAGCATAAGTCGATCTCTAACTGATTGAGACAGTTGGCTGGCACTCGGGCCTGTCAAGCTATAACTCTTGTAATGATGACCTTGATTAGCGGCTGTAGAGTTGGCTTGAAGTTCAGTTGTACAAGTTTGCGTACCACCAGATACTTTAACCTACAATGAAACCAGAATATATCGTCCTTGAGTCCTTCTTTCCATTTGAATATTTTTAATTATTTTCTCTCTTTCTTTCTATAAGTAGATGAAAGTGTATTTACATACCTTTGTCCTCGGCACGGCGCTCACTTGTGCCGTTCTTGTAGCATCTTTTCCACCATTCTGCACACCATTAGGACTTGGACTTGTCCCAGCACTGTGTCTCTTTACATATCCAAAACTCTGTGGAACACCTCTGACCTTGCTGCTGCTACTGTTGCTTGTCGACGTGCCAGATGAAACTTTTTGTGGCTTCTCACCATTTGCGTACTCGGCCATTGCCTGTTTTCTATGTTTATCCTAGTGTGTGAGAGAACAAAAAAGCAACATAATAATGAAGTATAGTGATAATAATAATGGTAAACAATATCATTGAATAACAATAGCATATTCATGATTCAAAATTAGAAACTGGAAATTATTGATTACCTGTGAACGTCTGGAGGGACTAGGACTCGATGGCGCTCCCTCTTTTTCTCTTTCCCTGTCCCTCGCAGCACCCGCTTCGATATATTTCTTCCATTGTTGACTGTTGGAATTGCTATTGGGTGAACCGTTAGAACTCGGCGACTGTTGTTGCTGTTGTTGTTGCTGCTGTTGCTGTTGATGTTGATGTTTGAACGCTGAATTTTCTGTTTGCTGTGAGCTATCAGATTTCTTCACATGAGGATGATGACCAGGATGCCTTGAACTGACCACACGGTACACCAGGTTATTAGCCTGCTGTGTCCCTTGGGGGGTGGCTGATCCACTGCCACCCCCCACAACTAAGCTGCCTCCGCCCGGCACCCTCTGAAAATGGATTAAACAATAATCAACACACATTTGTTGTATCAAAATTATATTTAAAAGTTTGACGACTTTATTGAGGTGTGTTATGCAAACAACTGAAACATCTGCGTCTTATTTTTTTCTTTTCTCACATGAAGGGGGAATAATAAAATCCTACGGGGCGACCTGGGTCAAGGACTTGTGATTGTATATCGATTCTCGAGCACAAGGGCACGTGGTACATTTGCCCCAGACACGTCACACGCTACCAGCTCGCATATATGTATAATTCAGAAAAGGGAGATCGAACGAGAGGAGAGGAGAGAGTATAGAAAAGAGGGTGCACCCTCATTTATATCGACGAGGGTGTGTCACACCACATCGTTTACTCTCCTCTACATTCGTCTCCTCTTACTTTAGCTTACGCACTTTTCCTCTTAGGTCTATAGATTCAACCATGACTCATGAACCAGGGGACGTGTATGCGATAGAAGCCGTTACATATACACGCACCTATCACATTTCCAACGCCAAAAAAAGACGGTGAGGCGAAAACAAAGGGAACTCTCTCGTCTTAAGGTAGGTTCAATTCACGAAACGACGTGACTTCTTTTTAACAGTATGATGAGAATAAGAAATAGCGGAATGAAGAAATTAAAAGAGTTGAAAGAAAAAAAAATCGTACCGAGTCAAATAATAAACTTTTCCCACGTTTTCACCCTCTCCGATCTTGCTTTTTGGCGACTAAACCTTTGAAGTGTGAGTCTGGCCGCTGTAAAAATAAGCTAATTCCCCATGCGCAGCCGAACCATTTTTGTATGTTTCCTTTTTTTTTTTTTCATTGTTTTATGTTGCTTCAATTTTTTTGTCTGCTTTGACTCGTTCCAGGCGTTTATTTTCTACATTGCCTTTTATTATCATAATTTCAACTCACCATTTTATTTATTATTCTGCCTTTGTTTTTCCTAAGCACGTGCACAATTTCATCTCCATACAATTATAGCAAGAAGAAAAATCATTTATAACTTGCGTACGAACTTTGTCTTATCATGATCATGACTCGCAGTCTTTTATACAATTTATATTTTTTTTCCTTCCTAGTCTTTTACGATATTTTTTTCCTTCCACCACATTGTTATCTCGAAACTACTCGCTTTTGCATTCACTGTAGCGCTCCAATTTAACTGCATACACGTGTGCAGGCCAAGTGAAGGAGCATATATCGATTACATGAGGGCGCGTAATCGGGAAATTGTACGATGAGAGGAAATGAAATTGTGAGAGAAAGCAACCGGAAAGTGTGGATATAGAGGAACGGAAGTCAGAGGGCAACGACTTTTGTAATATTTTTTTTTCACCCTCGAGTTTTTTTCTGATTGATGACGAGTTCAGTTAATAAATTATACAGAGAGATTTGTTTTTTCTTTTTTTCTAGTGAAAAACATCTCTCTCGCAGTATCATTTTTCTATTCAATGTGAACATAGTGAAACAAGAAAAAAAGAACTCAACTACGGAGATAAATAAATAAATGTATAAATGGAGCGAGACAAAAAGTTTCCAAGATAATTAACAACACGACCGCACGTGAAGGGTGCTTGTGCCAAAATTGTGAAATATTTAGGTCGACTTTCCAAGAATTCACCACGATTGTGTCACGTACGAATTATTTTTATACAGATATAAATACATATAAATTTTTTTTTTTCCAGCACCAAGAAAATTAGAGGGTGCAGGACAACGAACACAAAACTCTCTACACACGTATCGTCCCCTCACCCGGGCTCTCATTCTATGTAACTCGCTCCCACAATCCTCCCTCACTCTCTTTTTCAGTTCACGTTTTTTTTCGTTACACGTATGAACCGCACGAATGTTAACCGCCAACTGTACGAGGGTCGCCGCGATCCATTGCCTACCGGTTTCTGAATACGCCCCCACTGCAGACCCTTCTATACCAACGATACTACCGAATAGGCTTGTCCATTGGGTGCTTTGGAGCAAAAAAAAAATGAAAAATAAAAAAGGAGGATGGAAAAAAAAAACATCCACTCCTGTACAATGACAAAAGAGTAATCAAACGTCGACTGCGAGTTGTTCCAATAGAAAAAAAAAGAACAAATAAATGGACATTTTATTCCATGTTTTTCTTTCGATCTAACATCAACAATTGCACAACCAATTCAACCAGCTTTCATGTGTATACTGTACATGTACGATCAACAATCGCACGATAGGTGGACGTTTAATTAATCATATAGCTCCAATGACGGTGAATTTAACCGATGCAATCTATCAATCGACTATCCAATAAACAAACTAATAAATCAAATCATCGAATATCCCACCAATTGCATCGGGACACTACATATATATTTCTCCAATCACTTTCCAGCACTTTTTCCCCTAGTGACTTAAGAAGAGAAGAAAAAAAAAATGTGAGTGGGTATAGAGCCGAAAAATCGTATTGCCAGTGGAGAGAAATACGAGAGGAAAAATAAGAACCAAGCCAGGAGAAAAAAAGTATTGGTGAACCCTCGCGAGTGGATTACATCCACCAACTCGTATCCCTCGGCATTCGGTTAAATGCGAAAAGGTTTGATATTAAACTCAGGGATAAGAAAGTATAAAAAGAAAAAGAAGGTAAGAAAAATTGATTCTTTTTCCTTTCCATCTGTGAATACCCACGCGACTGGATAAGATCGATCTGTATATTGCAAATAATTATTATTTCGTACAAAGCATATAAAATATCGATTTACATTGTGGATGAATGACCTAGCGTGACCTGACTACATAAATTATTGCACTCGAAATCGCGCACGATATAAAGCTTCTCTTCTAATCTTCATGTTCGTCTTCGTATATACAACAGCGTAGTGAACGAGTTATAGACTCGATCGTAGCTTTATACCCAAGGTATTTATCACCCTCTTGTTCCCTGTGCGAGCGCACGTTCTCGAATCATTGAGTATTAAAAGTGTACGTAAAATTACATTATTTGAAATGTAAGAGTGTACAGTGTGGGGAAGCCAATGTTGAATCATCCCTGAAAAATCGTTTAATCATTAGAAATTGTGTATTATATAACGTGAAAGTTTCTGCTCACACCAAAAAGTCAAGGCAAAGGAATGACGGAAAATGGGAATTATATTTTGGAATCGAATGACTCAGTAGATTGCGATGTGGATCCGCGAACACAGATAGGAAACCGATACTTGTATGATATTCTTTTGTATAGATAGGAGGAAGCAAAGTCCCCGACCTGAGGATTCGTGAATAAGCCATGGCTCATACGATATGGGTTGAGAGTGGATTGTATAGAAGAGTTATAGAAGTGCAAGAGAGTCAACGGGAAAGAGGGTCAAATGCACGCAAGAGTATCGTTAACCCTCTCACCATTAACTATGATTGTAAAACTTGAATGCATTTCGGTATGTGGTCGTAAAGAAAATAAGTATGCATGAGCAGTCGGAAAAAAAGGAAGAAGAGAAAGAATAATATTGATGGTGGTAAAAAAAAATAAGTAGAGAACGGAAATGGATGCAATGGAAATTTATATTTTCGAATATATGTGTATGTATTCCAGGGGAGTTCCCCCTGGTTAATGAAACGTCGTTTCTTGACTGGGTTGTGCAGAAAAAAAAGAGAAAAAGCCAGAAGAATATGCCAGCATAAAAAAGAACGAGTCTACATTTTTTTTTCAGAGTATTCGTAATTGCGAACAGCGTTGGATCAATTTCCATCTTCAATAATGCAATTTAATATATGAAACGACGAATGTTATCAATTTCTAAAATTGTCCATGCAAACAAAGAGTGCGGATTTATAGTTTTAATTTTAGGATTGGTCGAGAATTCCCACGGATATTTATTTGTCATTGATGAAGATGAGTTTTCTTGTTTTTACTGTTTTTCGTCCTTGAAAATTCAGCATATCATCAGAGCAGGTGGATCTTTCCTCACTGGTTAAACAGTTGATAATCAATTCTTGACGTCTCGCACATGCTCACAATACATTTACAACACTGGCAAATATATATTAGAGAAACATCACTGAACCCTCCAGCAGCTGCACGACGCAACAGCTGACAGGGTTTACAGTGTGTGGATGTTGAGAAAAGAGAGGGAGAGGTGAAGAGAGTGCAATCGAGAAAAGGGAATGACGGAGCAGGATAGTGTATGTGTTGTGTGCAGACAAGCTTCTATTGTGTGTACTTTTTATTATTTATTTTTCATATGTGTTCATTGTATATGAGGACAAGCGAAAAATAATCGCTTTCATTACTCAAGGAATTATTAAATACATCTGACCAAAGAGAAAATTATTGTTGATTGCATAGTAAATTGTGCAATGCAGCTTGTTAAAATTTTAAGTTCAATATTTTGAGAACAAATATTCAATAAAATTTTCATGACTCTCGATTAATTTTGTTGTGCCCAAACATCTCTGACAGAATGGAAATTAAATTGATTACATATTTATATTAAATGAATTTGTGTATTCCTGGTATTTCATTTATGATAAAATGAAATGTGTAAATATCCATGGGAATATGAAACTTTAATGTTTATAGTCACCTTGTGATGAGAAGGATGTCCCGTGTGATGAGAGCTGCCGTGATTGCCGGTGGGAATTGCTGCCAGGTCCTCAATAGTAAGTTCAGCCAGCGCGTCGTTTCCACCACTGCAACCACCTAAAAGTCCTCCACCACCACCACCACCACCACAACCAATCGTTGATCCATCCCTTGCTATTGTTGCTGATGGATGTTTATTTTTCTGTACTCTTCTGGTGGTAACCAACTCCTTTACGCCTGATAACTCCCGTCGTGAGCTACTGACATATCTGAAATGAACAAATTGATCATCAGTATGAATTCACTTGATTGATAATAAACTGGCAAAACTCGTGATGAATAACCTCATTCTACATAATAAAAGTATTTTTCACAATGATTGGATTATTATTCAGTTAAGCAAATTCCCGGTGTTGAATATTGACGTGACAATCCAAGTCTATGCACAACGGAATTATTTGTAAGAGAAAAGAGAAAGATAGTGACGGAAAAATGCCAGAGGCGTTTGGGTAATGCCAATTTGCGACGCGGGCGGCTTTTATGCTGGACCTACTGCTGGCATTTCAAAAGCGGAGGGTGACTTGTTTCTCCTCTTCTCTCATTGATATCGTCATGTCTATCTGCTCTCTTTTGCGTTACATGGGACGTGCACGACCCGAGGGAATGAATTCCTGAATTCAGGAATGGCAACGATTAGTGAGATTAGATTTGCCTCAATTCCATTCGATTTGAGAACACCAAATTTTATCGAATGCTTGAATGATATTGGAAAATTTCCAACGTATTGAGTATATAACTACCAAAGCATGTGGTTCTATTCTCCTTTGTTGACTCTACGCTTCTCTCACTCTTCAGTTCTACTCTCTTTGTCTCTGTGCGCCATTCGCACTATCTTGTGAGCGCAATGAAGAAAAATTAAATTTCATTCTCCTTGGTACTTACGTTGAAAATCGAGTTTTACCTTATCTCTCATTTTTTTTTATATACCTTCCAACCTCTACAGTATCCTTTTATTCTTCTTTTTCACCAAGGGTATTCAGCTTCATGAAATTTCAATGACGTTGCTCGTTCAAGAACATTTACGAGCAGCTCAACGTATATTTTTTATTTTTTTCACGAACCCTCTCTACTCATTGTATCACTCCTCAATTACGCTCGTCAAGCGCATTCTCACAACCCTAAAACGTCATTTATTTTTTTGTACTACTTTTGCTTGCATATTCTGTTCCCTATTTCGTGAGTTAATAACCCAGCAGAAAGAACGAGATAAGGCCTGTACAATTGCTTCAGCTTGTACCCTAACAATTGCATTCCATCAATCGAATTAACATCACCCTTGATGTCCTGAAACTCCGCCACTTCTGTGACGAAATTAAAACCTCGTGGCTCAACACGTAGTACTACAACTTCTATCTTGTTCGTAACTATTTGAGGTAATGTCCGACTATGAGATTAATCAACACCAACATCAAACGACAATAATGTCGAAATAAACAAAGGCATTTCATATATACCTGCCGATTGTGTGACAGCTACGATGAATTCATCAAGGACATCATGAATTTGTCATGATCCACAATGCTTTCATTCAAAATGAAAATGATCTGTCATTGTCTCTTATCAATTTCACCATCAACATTATGATAGTCATTATCTCAATGAACATCTCCATCAAACACGATCACAATTCATACTACTCGACAATAATAATCACCAACAAATATGAATTGACAAGGTATTTGCCACATGTATCAAACGCGTTAACTGCAGGCGTCTTTCTCGTCGTTGTAGTATACACCTCGACGAGACAACCCCCGGTGTGGCCTCGCCTGACCGACGTCGCCACTAACAACCATCAGATCCTCCCTGCACTGTCCCCTACTCGCTTTCCTTTACCCGCGTCTCCTCACCCTTCTGATGCTACCACCACCACCACCGCGAATATCGGCGCCACACAAAATCCACCCCCTTCAAATGTCTGCTCGACGATGCCGCGAGATCGCAGCACCGGAAGTGCCAACGGCATCGATCGGCATTTCTCTTCAACGTGAACTAAATGTGGGTATATATATATTGCAACCCTCGTGTGGAGCTACAACGCAAGCGTGCATCACTGAAACCACCCTTAAATATACAAATCCTCATACTAACGCCATCTCTCGTATTTCTCGAGAAACTTCATTCCAGTCTTTGAAGTGATATCTTACCGATTTTTTTTTCCTCTCCTTTTTCACCCCCATCGAATTATTTACCGGATAATAAATTGTCTTCTGTGGGAATATATATTGTGGATAACGACGGTTGGAAGAATATTTCTCTCCTTCATTCTCTCTTTTTATCCTTATGTTATTTTTTTTCAACAGCAATGAATTGAGATGTCTTGATAGTTTCAGAAGATAATTTCTCATGATGGAGTTATATTATATATCAAAGAAACACGTGGGTTGTCAATAAATTTTTGACGACGGTCGTGCCAAACGCTGTTGGTAATACGAATCAAAAGAAGTGTGTGGCCTAGTGCTTCAATATATAAAGCATTCACGGTCAATAGATTTAATGCTTTTTTTTCATTTTTTACCCTGTCCACAACGTTAGAAATAAAAAGTTTCGCTCGAGCGATTGTACACAGCATCAACGTTTTGAATAACAAATATAACGATAAGATCCATTATTCATGTGGGCAAAGTTTATCGATACGATTTTCCTTTTTGTCTGTCTTCCCTTACATCGTGTCGTTCTTTTTCCATCGCGTGGGTATATATTTGATCGTGATTTATTCCACAGATACAACTTGTGATGCGATGTACTACATCGATTGCTCTTTGTGAACAATCTATGTGTATGTATATTATATAAACACAAGTGCGAAAAAACATTTTTTTTCTCCAATGTCATTGACCTCGTATGAGAATTTATATGAGCTTTACATCGTTCGTCGTCATCCCATGATAAATTGTCAACAATGACAGAAATAAATAGGAGCATTTCACTCGTATTATGCCTCGTCTATGTTATCAGCGTAAAGTAGAGTAGTATGTTACGCTCATTCGTTGTCTAATTCGTAACCGTCACGCTTCGTTGTCTATCTGTCCAAATATGTGATAGTGTTGTTTCACAAGTGAAAACACACACACACACACATTAGACGAAGCTATCGTAGATAGAAACGTGGAGCAGAGTGATGAAGACAGAGGATTCACAAGGACAATGCAATGCTTGACGAAGCGAAACTTGTATGTTATCTTTCCATGAATGTAACCCATAAACATTCAATGGTATACATATGTCAACTCTATCAAACAATAAACGCTTTACCTTCACCATCCGTCGCTTCATTCACTTGAATATTCGATTTACATTCATACAGTGAGAAAGGTCGCACGTTTCTCTGTACTCTTGCACTCACCTATATAATATTAAAGCACAAAATAAAAATAAATCTTTCACGAAAAAGAAAAAAAGAAGGAAGAGAAAATCTTTTGATCTCCAGTTGTCAACATAATATTTAAATATGAATAGAAATTCTCGCTTTGATATTTCTTTTATTCATTCGGCTCTTCATCATGTGTTTGTTGGGTATTGAATATTTATAGAAATGAACTCCTCATAGTTTAATCGATCACCTAAAAATAATCGATGCAAGTATGGGCGGGATGTGGACTTTTTGTTTGTATGGGCTTTGGATAAATGACGAGGGGTAAGAATATGCCTGTGAGTATAGAAGGTGGGACCTGAAGGGCCACAGTATATTGAATTTCCGTAAAGCGAGTCGGGTTTCAGGTCGGATGATATGCGCCATGTTTAGTATAAAGTATAGCCTATATGGATCGAGTTAGAGGTATATAAGCAGTGGTAGGGGAGGTATGGTGGACGCGGAGGGAGGTTTGGCATGATTTCAAACGTTGTGAAAACAACGCTTCAGGGCTTTGGGATGAAGTATAGTCATGGTATATAGGGAGGAGGATTTTTTCTCAGTAAATAGACAGGGTGTTATACATATACACAGATGAATGTTGGATATCATGATGTGAAATAAAGTGTGATGCAGTGTTTGACTCATCTCTCTATTTTACCATGAAGAATCCAAAGTCATTGTGATGGAACTAATCGGGATTATCCGATATGGCCAAATGCCAAAAATGAAAACGTCATTTATGAGATAATGACATTTTGACAGATAACGTATTAGCTTTGATTTATTCAGATTAATGTAGGATGTGTGAGAAATGATATGTGGAATGAATAAATAAATGTTATGTCACGTGAAATGAATGCACGAGCAATTAAAATGTAAAAGCAAATGGAGTGAAATATTATTTAAGTGTGAAGACGAGTGGTGGAAATTGTAGAGCGAATGGAGAATGAGTGAGAGAAATTGTACAACGGTGGTGGTGTACACAGAGCCAAGGAATTTTCATGAGACATGCGAGACTTGACGTATCGGCGAATTAATTAGCCGTCACCGCCTGCATGCGCGCACTCGCTTTACTTGATTCAATCGAATTAATTCGTGTGAGCGCAACGCGCGACACAGAGCTTGTGAGTAATTCCCCGTAGAGTAACATAGCTATGCATGTATAAACACATATGTGGTGTTGGTGGTGGTTCATGTGCACGTGGGCAAAATTAGCCTCGCAAATTTTGCCTAAGTAAAGGCCGTTAGTGCGAGAGATCGTGGTTGAAGTTTGAGGAAGAGAACATTGAGGGAAAGAGAGATGAAGAGAGAAAATGTTACGCTTGGTCGCGAGACAAATGCGAAGTCTGTGACGTGAATGTGTGTATATATCCAAGCGCTTTAGTTTCATTAGGAATTCACTGAGCTGAGAGAATATGGAATAAAAACACAAATTCAATGTGATTCATTGTCACACGACACATAATTATCCATCTATATGTCTTGAGCGTATTAATATATCTTTGTAGACATTTTAATAGCTGACTTGTAGAACTGATTAAGATCTTCAAACTCCTTACAGGTGGGGTGAAAAGAGAATTAAGTAGTAAAATTGTGAAAGAAAGGGCGATGCGAAACACAATCTACGATTTTCGATCAGGGCTAAAATCTCGTTAACGTAACATACAGACTCCCTACCAGTGAGTTTTATATAACTCAACGCGGTTTCTGATCCAATAAAACCTATAATAAATTCAATCTACACGGTGGTTAGACGAGGAGTATTGCCAAGGCAAGAAAAAGAAGTATAAAGAAAAAGCTTTGAGTAAGAATTCAATAACATCACCGATAATACCACGGAAATCCACAGGAAAAATTTATCATCATCGCGTTTATGAGACGAGGTTACTGTCCATATATATTCATATGTCTAACCCTTACCTCTCATGATCATGACCATAAGACGGATTGATCCGTCTTGAATAAAGTGATGCGCCGCCCTCGGACATGTATCCATCACACAGATCCGATAACGCTCTACTACCAACATTCATTCCGCCCCGTAGAACTTCACCATCACTCAAATAACCTGAGGCAATATCAATGTCTGAGTAATCCTGAGTAACATGATGGTGTGACGATGAATGCAATATCGTATATTGCCTTCCTGTTGTTCTGTTTGGCAATGTTTGAAGACATCTAGCACCCGGTGTATATCCACGTAGCAATGGCTGCATTGGTTTCACTGTCATTTCCGTTTCGTCATCTGCGACTGTGCCATTGCAACTGTCCAACACCTACACAAATCGATAATATATGTTATACTTGAAATAGTTTGTTGATTAATAGCAGCGTTGAATAAGAATTGATAAGGATTGATTCACTTTACCTTTTCCATTTGTTCAAATGTTGTATCAATTTTTCGATTTGGAATTGTTTTTATTTCACTACCACTTTCACTACTCGGTCGATATATAACACTGCTGTCACTTGAATTGCTTTGACCAGTGCTATTGGAATTACTATGTGAACTATCTGACATTAAATCTGATATGCTTGGCATTGGAGACACCATCGCCACCGTATTTGGATCTAATTTACGGTGCAATATATCGCCTTTCAATTTAGCCGCACTTGGTATTGTTGGCAGTGTTATTTCTTTTGGTGGTTTTGTCGTACCTTTAACAAGGGCCATTGGCTTTGGAATGCTCGAGCCTGGACTCAGTCCTGGCGCTGTCTGTCCTGGTACATTCGGACCTGGCAGTGGGTTAGAATTATTTGTTACGACTTGATGTCTCTGGGGACTTAGAGTGTCTTCAGTTGAATGATTTTTTTCGTTGATATGATTAAGTGGGATGGAAGACTCTTGGGTTGATGGAGATTCATGCAAACTCCTATCATTATTGATATGATTGTCGTTAATTGGTTTAGGCTCCTCTTCAACATCTTCGAGAGGGTTTTTCTTATTATTAAAATCTGGCGGATATTCTTGTGTTCTTTGGGCTTCATTTATCTTATCTTCAGACATGGTGGTGTTAGCTTGATTCATGCTATAAGTCTTATCGAATATTGGACTATTTTCCTGAGTTGGGCTACTGAGAGAATGTTTGATCAGTCCATTGGTTGCCGGGAGACCCTTTGATGTGATTACATCTTTGCTCAGACCATTTGGCAGTGGCTTGAGATTCGGTGAGTGAATTTTGGGATCAATCTTGCTTGGAAGCTCCATTTTTGGCCTCTGAATTGATTTTTGATCTGCTTTCAATAATTTTGAATCAACGGGAAGTGTGACTGGTTTTTGATGTCCAGGTGGTATCAACGCAGAATTAAATTTTGGTTGTAACGTTGGTTGTTTCAAGGTTTCCAAATTGTTCGGTCTTTTTTCGCTACTAATTTTTGTAGCAATATTAGAAATTTTACTCGTTGATTTAACATCGTCCAACGGTGGAGAATATGTCAATTTCTCTGTGGGACCTTTTGTCCTTGCAATTTTGCTTTGTGCCTTTGCCTGTTCTTTTTTCGTTGCCTTTGGACTCGATTGTTTTGTCGGTTTTGATTGCAACTTGGACTTCAATGCTTTTGTTTTGGGCGATTCCACGAGATTTTTGCTTTGATCACAGAGTGACGTTGAACTGTCTGAATGTTCAGAGCGAGCAGATGAAAATCCCGACGAGCTTGATGTACGCTTTGATACACCTGACGATGCTTTACCCCTCTCTTGATTCTTATCTTTATTATTGAATAATTTAAATTTATCCAAAACCGAATTTTTATTTTGCTGTTGTATTTGTGGCGGTGGTGCCGTGTATGGCGATGGCTGAGGTGCACGTAATCCACCACTTGGTCGACCAACTGTTGACGCTCTCGGACTATAAAAGAACAATAACAATAAGAATGATTAACACAATGCTCATAAAAATGTTTCCAATAAAAAATTATATTGATAAAATCTACCTCGGTGTTGTGGCTGTAGGCTGCCTGTTGGCCGTACCCTGTGATCTCGGTTGTGGTATGAATGACAAACCACCCTGCAAAATTTGTTGTTGACTTGGACTTGTACTCCGAGAGCTGCTTGCACTGCCAATACCGCCGTTTCCGTGCTTGAGACCCCCTGAAACGATAAAACAGCTCTTCGTGACTTGATATATTATAAAACATGAGACACCTACTCACTCGAGAGAGTGTAGGCAATGACGACGATCTAGGGTAATAGATAACACAAGAAGTTGAGGAGATGGGGAGAAAGAGAAATGAAGATGATGGCAAAGGTCATTAAAATGTTACAAACTCCAAACCAAGTCGCGTTAAACTTCTCGAATAAATTTTTACCCACATTAAAGTGCTCGTGTGAAAATGTTCGAGACATATACATACATAAACGCAGTATGCGATTTAACGTGGATTAAAATAAATGGAAAGAGGTGATTCTGGCACATGGAATACAGCTGGATACATTTGAAACGCGGTGAAACTGGTTAGTTCTCGCGTAGGTTGCAAGCGGTACCACGAGAAAGGCGCCCGTGTACCTGATATAGTACGGGACCATACACAAGCGAGGTGAAAGGTCGCGCAATCCTGGTGCAGAGTTATTTGAATCACTCTGGCCATCTACTGTGAGACGTCATTTGAACATCTGGCGATATTTCACGATGTAGTCTTTTTATATCCATACAATCTCGTCTAAGTGGCGAGTACTACTTTCCATATTTGATTGTAGCAATCACCAAAGTCTCCGTGTGTCAATTAATTATCACCCCACTCATTTTTGTCATCATATTCAGCTGAGAATAGACATTCATTAATTGATTATTCATCCATTTCTTTCGTCTCGTACATCAAGCACTCGATAAAACGACGATTGACTGGGTTCATTAAGTAAATACAGTTGGAGATCTGTATGTGACTAGCATGTACATAACCACAGCTATATTCTCTCAAGTTATCCGAGCGTGTGTAAAGGCCCATGGGCAAAATAAACTACTCACAAACTCTCCAGCGAGATATTGCATTTGCTTTGGTGTTGCTGTTGCGTTTGTTGTGCGGTGTGTTACATTAAACTAACTATTTACATTGACTAGATTGCGCTGCATGTGTGCTTCTTGCCACCTACAGATAAATGCATATCCATGTACATGCGCACATAGACAACATGATGGCATACATAAAACTGCTCTATCACGTAACTGCTGCACTTCCGTTTGAACGTTATCATTGACGATAGCAGCACGGATATTACGGGGTGGTTTATTGAGACAATTCTTCAATTTCAATGACCCTATTATGTAGTCTTCAATCATTTGAATGATGAAATAATATCCGTGATTTGAATATGATTTTTGTTTGTGATTAATTCGATAAACAAAAGGAAAAATATGCTTTGTAAATAAATGTTTATGATGACAAATTGCATAGCAATTATGGAGTCATTAAAGTACGATTAAATCGATTGTGAATTACATGTCATAAATGCACGATAAAATTTGTAATTCGAGGCGCGTGTGTGTATATGAGTAG
>JABMBR010002736.1:0-28671 GCA_018881525.1 Meteorus sp. PSUC_FEM 10030008
GGGGGGGGGGGGGGGGGGTAGTAAGTTAATATTAACACAAGTGTGTTTTCGAGTGAGGAAGGGGAAGATAGAGTGAGGATTTTTGCAACGAGAAGGTGAACGTGAGTGCGTGTTGTTTCTACGTAATTTCCTACTAAACATACTGAGAAATGAGGTATATACATATTTCAAGATAGTAGAGTGAAGGAAATAACGATAAAGAAAGGATATGGAAGCTGAAGATGGTTTGGAGTATTTCGTATGGACGAAGCCCTGCGGCGTTCCCACAATCGAAACGTTACTACGTTATTTTATGGCTTACGCGTGCGTTGTGTATTGCTAGAATTTCATGGGATATAATCACGTTCTTCATCTTAGTTCCAATGCCTTCGGATTCACCACAGACAAATCTTGCGTTATATATAAATTTCACATTCGGGTTTACTGTATTTGTTCATGTAATTGATAATGATTGAAGTGGGCATCAGCATTTCAGAAAGTTCATGTTCCAATCATCCAGATGTAGATATTTTTGAAAGCAACGAAATACTCAGCTTTACTCTCTGAGTTGAGTAGTTGACACTGCTACAAAGTACGAACAAAATTAAAGCAGCAGAGTTTTGGTATTCCGAAACATTGGTTCTATTCCATTCATTTGTCCACAATATTGGAATTATTCATGACACTTCCTCAGTTTCCATCTTTACTTATCAGAGATCATATTGGAATGCATTCATACACACTTTGAGTAGTATAACTCCAACAACGAATGAATGTTATACTTGTGAGTCAAACACGGTAACAGAAGATGATGACGATTCATCAGAACTTGCATAAATGATCATGTTTGTCGTACGAAATATTCAGTTGATTTTCATGAAATATGTCAGCTTCATTTCTTCGTTGCACTGTTTTAAGTAGATGTGACGTTGGATGAAATGATACAATTCGTGGTAATGTTGATCCATCCTATTTGTAATATTTTATGCTGTTAGACATCGAAGTTGATGTTTTGGACTAATGAATTTGTTGGAACGTTCATGATGGACTTTGGGTTTTCTTTCTATCTTTCATACTCTACCAAGTTATTTCGTTACGTTCCATGGTATTTGTGATGTTCTCTTCAGCCTGCATTGTTGCGATAGTTTTCCAAAATCCCACAATATACTTCAATGTCACTTGAATTTTGCATGTGATTGACAATATCACGAATTTTGTCGTCGTCTTTTTTGCTCCCAGACTTAATTTATCGTCTCTATTTTCTCAGTTGGCCGCATCCATTTTGCCAATGCAATACGTCTCCGTCACGTTGATATAGTATCTCTTGATCAACTCCATTAATCCTGTCGATATTCATCGTGATATCGTATTCAATACCGTGTTCAATTCATTCCATTTGAATATCTTGACTTTTCTAATGCAAATTGTGTTCATTCTATGCTGTATGATGAACGTTAGCTTTTTGCAGTAAATTTATTCATTGTGGTACGTCCATAACGGCCTTGTTATGATGACTTTTACGTTTTAGAGAAGTGTTAGGTTCATCTCTGATATGTTGGAAATAAGTAATGATGTCTATAAGTAAAGTCAGTTATATTATATGGTGTGTTGTTGAATGAGAACTGCTATTCAAGTTTTCAAGATATTAATGCCGTCCCAACGTAGAATTAAAGTGTGTTTCAGCATTGTCTATTTTGCTAATCACGAACATATATGAAAGCATCATAAGTTATGAAAAGGTTTTGAAAGTGAGAAACTAAGAAACTTGTGTTTCATTTGTGCTATCGTCGATCTCGAACAAAAGTGTAACAGAATAACACATTTCGGTAAAATTTCTGTGTCATGATATCCTGCATGCGATAATCACCAAAAGATTTGATAAATATCGAGTGTCGTTAATTTCTCCTGTTCTCAAAAAAATTATCTCCAGAAGTTTGAGAAAAAATCTGATAACTGGTGCAGATTTCCAGAAAAACTTTTGTAATACAACTTCCTCCGATCTCAAATTTCATTGTTGTTGTAGAACGCATAGATATAAACGTATGTGTGAATTTTTAGGCGTAATATTTCGCGTCTCAAATTCCACAAAAAAAAAGGAAACTGATCGATATTGCATCGTCTTTTCATCATAAAGTGCAACTTTTTGAGTTTCGTGAGAAGTTTTCGTTTTCTGATTTCATTGATCCAGTTGAACTCTCCGCGTTTTCTGTTATGTGTGAGGAATTACATTTACACTACACGTGATTTTATATCTTAAGACCATGAGTGATAAAAAGTGGTGATTTACGTGAACCTCGCACTCTTTTTCACTTTTGGCAAACATGAATAACGCACGAGTGAGGCATATCTATATCTTAAAGCACGTATCGCTGCTTCTATAGTGTGGCTATAGATACGCGGACGTGCATTCATATTCATATACATATATACATCTATATACTTGCATTCAACAAAAAAAAAAGTGAAAAGTGTGTTCAGTATTCGTTCTCTACTTCTTTTCACCTTCATGTACTTTGAATCACTATTTTATTAGATAATGCATTTCGACGTTAAGCATTACAAAATGGTGACAAAAAATGGGGATGAACATGGAAAAGGAAACAGGAGTGAATGGGTGGATGAGAGAGAGAAAATAGGTGGACTTATGATAAACGTCATGAGTTGAAAATTTACTGTCGTGCGATGGAATTTTCATGAGTAGATTTCGAGAATTCGTGGTAGTGAGTTTGAATTTTTCATTAATTTGAGTATTTTATCATATTATGGTAGTCGAGTGTCATCTAGCATAAGATACGTGGAAGTGAGATACAGAAGAAGATGTATGATTAGACGAATGGTCACTGGCGCACTGATCAACACTTTTGTATGAAGCACGAGTCAAGGAAATAATATCAAGCGTCAAAAACTGAAACTTCCAACGACTAATTCCACATAAAATTCGTTGAAAAGGTTCTTTGAGTGCACTGCTGAAAAGATGACATCGGAATAGACTCGATCCAACACCAGCAGAGGGTAAAAATTGACTTGCACTAGTACAGCAGCGTCAAAGTTTTATTATTGCTCGATTATTCATCTGATCATTCAAGATCTTCCGCAGTACAATCGAGCTGACGATTTAACATTTTCCAATGACTTCCGATACTGAAATGAATCGAATGCATTCCAACACTGGTGAATTTTAACGCAATCCAACTCGTCATTGGTGCTCTTGCTATCGTAACATCGGTCGCAGCTTTGATTTACACAGATTTCCTCGACGAAGATGTCAGCAGTCCAATCCATGATATAAAAATGATATTCACAACAATGCCATACTTAACATACATGCTCTGTATAAAAATAAAATGGTGATAGAAAAAGCAGATGAAAGAGCATAGTACTGACCCCCTTTCTTTTCCAGAGTTCGCAAGTCAAATGCAAATTAAGAAATTCGCGTCGATAAATTATTGAACAAAATTAGTGCACGAATGTACTTGACACACATGAAAATATTATTGCTAATCAAGCAGAGTTCGACAATATATCACATGCGTTCTGATATTCAAATTATTCACCAATTGTTCCAGTGTGTGTTTACGATAAACACGAATTCAGTAGAAATAGCCGTGTTCAGTCAGACGTATAATATTTCATACAAACTGTGGTTATGGATACTGCTCTCACATTTTATTCTAAATATAAAAATATGAATGGGCAAGAGAAATATATGTTCATGTCCTAGTATTGGTTTTCCGATAACATTCTCGAAAAATGTTGCGGTTCTTTTCTCTCAACAGGCTGAATTATATTCATTTTCCAATCATGTGGGCACAATATTCATCCTCCCATTTCTCTTCATATATCCCACGAACAATTCCCATCGATTGATGGACATTCAAACCCACATTTATACCCACACGTTTATTGTACGAGACACGATATCATAACCTGAATTTCAATGTATGAAGTGCATGAGTTCTAGCATTGAAATATTAATAAAAAATAAAAATGAGCGTGAAACTGACAATAATATTGTTACAGTTGCTAAGAAGCCAAGAATGTCATTATTGTATATAAATTCAATGGGAATAATGAAGTGGGAAACGCGAAAGTGCATGGTGCAGAATAGTGTTCATAGCTCATACATTTTATTTTTTGTTTCACAAAGAAAGCTCAAGGAAAATAGATAGGATGTTTCAAGTTGTTGTATGCTGCTGATTGGATGGTACCAATTCTATTTTTTTTTTTTTTTTCGATTTTATTAAGGCAAACTGCAGTGAATATCAGAAGAGAGATTGGCAGGTAAGTTTTAGATCGATGAGTTTGTTGGTGGTGGTTGCCTCACCTGAACTGGATCCATGGAGCTTCATCTTCGGTCTCTCGACCTCCTTTTGGCTCGTCGGCGGTCGTTCCGTCTTCTTTGGTTGATAAGGGTCGTACACGGCCGGCCACACAGTTGTAGGCCGTTTAGGCGGAAGCGGTGTACTGTTCTGCTTGCCTGTAATATTAAGATCAGGACACCTCATCTACCAGGTTCCAGGAACGAGTGTGTGTGTGTGTGTGTGTGTGTGTGTGTGTGTGTGTGTGTGTGTGTGTGTGTATCAATTGTTGTATTTGTGTGTGAACATAAGTTAGAATTCAAGAATTGAATGCCAATTGTGATATTCTGTTGTTTTAGTCTTTCTTTTAATTTCAGTGGACTTTTTTTTATCACACTAAACGTTGTCTGTATTATTTTTGATTTTTTTTTCTTTAAATTATCTTATAATGTTTACTATTCCACACCATGCTCGGTCGTTGATATTCCACAGAATTATTTCATCATTCGCCATTGTGTCGCATATTTCACAATTCTAGTTCTTTCATATCCAACAAAAGGAAGATCTTATAAAAAAGAAACATCTTGAATTTGTCCATTACTCTTTGATTGAAGCGATTGAGGGTGAGACGGTGGTGAATTTCCGGAACGCGGATTGTGGGGTGTGCGACGTGAACAAGTGGAGGAAGATATTCGCTATGAAAAAAATTGAATCGTTTCCAAATATACTTGTTTGATAATTTTTTATAATCAAAAAATTTTATTATCATTGGTTTCTATGTTTATGCGTTATTTTTTGCTGGTAATTTTCAAGGATTATATTTGTACAGTGAATGGTTATAGACACGCAAATTTGCTGTTACTCTACTTATCCATAGAGTGATATTGACGGGTTGCAACCACAGTAATAATGATTGGAACCCCAGCACAATGAATGCAAATGGTCTACTTAATACTAATTGAAAGTGGCATGGTCCACAATCCGGTTCTATTGATTGACGAATTATCATCAAAAACGTTTATAATACACAAGTCAACATAACTACATTTGGAAAATTAATTTTGAAGATAATTATGCGCTGTGATTGAATTATTTCGGAATATTTACTGGCTGAATTGGCGATTCAGAGATGATTATGTGATAATCAAAGCCAAATAACCACAACCTTGCGTTCAATGGATACTTATAAATTCTATGTCGGACCCATGTTGTTAGATGTTGTACATTTCCTAATATGCGACGTTTCTCATATTGAATTCCATATGAACCCCTCGACCACTCGAGAATAATTAACTGATCACCATATCTCAGTCGAAAATACGGATGGTATGTCTCAATGAAGGTTTATAATCATTATAATCAGTATATTGAAATGGAATCAGCGTTGATTAGTTCAATTTCTCTTGCACCATGCTATTTGCTCAATTGCTTTAGTTATCATATGCATGGTAAGATAATATTCATAATATTCAGGTCTGCACAGCAATGTTTTTGCTTATTCTACATTCACTTATCGAAATGAAAAACTAAAATTCATGTTACTGAACGATAGAATTCACCTACTTTTTCCATAATCTTTCCATCACATTTCGATCTAGATAATATTCGAAAATCTCCATTCAGTTTCACACTGGGTCCAATCAATGCATGACATAAACAAGAAATTTTGAGTGCGAGGCTGATGAACATAAAAATTAATATGAAAATTTGTGGATAGAGCAAAACCTACACTCCTGTAGTTTTTGGCAGCGCGTATCGTTTGAATTAATGTTCAAAGATGAATTCACGAGCATAGACACATCTACGTGCGCATGAGTGTGTTAATATTTTGTTCAAGTTGCTTTCTTCTTCTTGTTGCTGCGAATATTACTGATTCAGACAAGTTCATTTCCTAGTTACTCACCAACTCATTTATTCCCATCTTTCCTGATCCCTCAGTTCTATCTCGCTATTTACCATTGATGTTCATTTACCGTGACTGCTGTACATAAATCTTGATGTCTGTCCATAGACTTGTGTTCACCTACGTTTTTGAACAATGGCAATTACGTCGTGAAAGTGGCTATCAAGACACAATAGAGGACATTTTCGGTTTCGCGGTCATTCTATATACCTACGTGCATATACACAGCATCCATTCTCCTCCACTTCACTAACACCCTCCATCCCTCTATTCCTCTTTGCTATCAGTGAAATTCCCTGGAGCTCGTGGCAAGGCAGCATGTGGTAGTCTTATCCACATCCTCCCCGTCGTCATCGTCCTCGACAGTTGCTTGGTTGACGCGAGTAACCACCGCTTAAACTCATGCTCTCGCTCGATGAGCAATAAGCGCTACTTCGCTTCTCTTCACTCTCATCTTCCCTGTGTATACTTTTGCATTTTTTCTCACCATGTACACCATAGTACCAGTGGCAAGGGGCACTAAAAAGTTTTCGAATAAAAGTTTAAATACACCCCGCAAACTTTGTTTTATCGTAGGTAGATATAGTTCTGCACGTTTTGCACACACTTCTCTGCCTCACTCCCTCTCTTCTACTTCTGGTGTGTAGTTGTCCTTTTTGTTACATACAAGGACGATCTCAAGCGTGCCAAGGCGGCTGATACAACCGAGCCAACTACCACTATGATACGTCCCGTGCGCGCCACTCTGAACAATATGGCCGCCGGGAGACCTGTCTCTATGCTAAGAGTATGTGAATATATTATGTGTGTCCTCGGTTCGCGCCTCTTCTGTGTTTTTCTTTTTTCACCTTCACACTCTCTCTCTACGCTTACTTTTGCCAGCACACAATCACACTTAGCCCGTATTTTAACGTGACCCTCTTTGTCAACTTTGTGTGCCACTCCTTATTGTCTCTTAAGGATTTGTTTACAACTTTTTGTTCAGCTTTATTTATTATTGTTCTTTATTTATCTTTGCTTCTTCTTATCATTCTCCTTCCGTTCATCTTTCTCATTAATTAAATTCCTTGAACAGACTTACTTCCTCCAACACTCATTGTAAAGAAGCAAACTGTAGACTTGAAAAATATCTCTGGGAAACATATCAGCACAATATTGAACTGAACGAATTAATTTCATATTAAATCACAGAAAATTCGGAATGTTACTGAAATACGTGTCACTATTATCAGAAAAGAATCCAAGTTCCATGTCCCATAACATGAATGAACAAATATGAACCAAAGCAATTTGGATTAATGTGGTCGTGAAGAAGCACCATTGCATGAATTCCACTCGGAATCTCTCATATCTGTAGTTACCTACACTTTGAGTATGAGTACCCAACCTGTAATGTAATACAGTCAAGTGTCATTGCAGCTTTGGATATCTTGTAAAATCTATTTGAACTTTGCTAGTTATATATAAATTTATACATGATTCCCTAACCATGTGACAACTAAGGGTGCACGAGACGTGATGATTCCCTTTTCAATGTAGCTCTGCAAATCGACACTGCCATGAAATTTTCATGGTTGAGAATATTACAAAGATGAGGTTTCAAATGTTCATTTCAAATGATTATCATCAAGCAGCGCGGGGATTTGGATTGTTACTTACAAGATTAACCAACTGTATATTTAGCATCATAAATTGCACATATTTATGCAGATTAGGAGTTATTGCGTCCTGGCTCACGGAATGAGATGTCGAGTATATCATTTCGCCGATAATTAATTAAGGCTAGGAGGATCGATGAGCCATCCACGTGGGAGATATCTAGTCATTATGAAACAGTGTACTCCCAATAGTATAATTCCTGTATAGTCAGCTGACGTATAGTGCCGTACAAATGCACAAACACTAATATGCATACATGTATATTCGATTCATTTATCTAATACTGCATGGTATATGTTGCATGCAAATGTACAGTTTGTTGAGCGATGGTCACAGGAGAATAACGTACGGGGTAATCCTCACCTCTATTTCTCGTTATCTCTCTCACTTGCTCTGTATGAGGAATCCTGTTAATGTTGGTAACATTGGAGCTGCTGGTCTGACCGTCATTTTGGTACATTGCTGCCTTTGTTGAGAATGAAATTGTCATATTTTTATCGTCAAATCTGTTTTCTCTTCTACATATTTTCATTATTCTTTGTATTTGCCAAAATTTTCCTGGATTTGAGTACAGAATTTTTGATGTCAGTGACGTCATTTGCAGTTGTATTGTCATTATTTCGTATTTTTAATTTTTAAATGCTTGAGAAGAGCCATTTGGGTTACTGAGATAAAATTAATTTGGAAGAGGAATTGATATCTTGATAGAACTGATGAAATTCCTCCCAGAATACAACACCGAAGCGAAAAAATTTTACCCTCCCTCAATGTGAATATCATCGACATATCATGGTGGTTATATTTATCTTAGAATACCACCATGACTGACAAACTTGCCGACAGAGTTGGCATGACCAACTATTATTCCAGGGTTTGTTCTAGTCCATCCACCAACTTCGAAAGATCAATAGTTCATTATTGAAGCATTTATTCGGGGGGGTTTAATGAATTAGCTGGCTCTACTTTCATCATTTACTGCCTGAAATTGTCGCCCATCACAAATTCTTACTTAATGCCGATTGAATATCCATTACAGTTAACTAGCTGGTGATTGAAATTGTGAAAGAGCGTAGTGAAATTCCGATACAAAAATCAATGAGACGAGAATTAGAGCATTAATACAGCACCGACATTTTACATTTCCTATAATGGCGCTATAATCACACTGTGATCCTTTAAATGAGAGAGATGTCTCACGCGCACATAAATTCTGCCATGGTCTATGAGTATACCCATTAAATAGGAAACTCGAAATTTTGATATAAATCTTGTTTTCATAGCGGAAACGAAACTGAAATTACACTTGCGAATATCAATTGCAGTTACATCGAAGAAATTAAAACGAGTTAATATCATTACGGAATTCCACAAGATATAATGAGGCTTTTCATGAACCTTTCGTAACGTTTTTATCGTCTAGGCGACGCAAAAAGAATATCCAACAATACTGAAGTAAACAAAAAGAGTTTTTCGTTACTTCTTCAATGAATTATTGAATTATTCAATTCGAATCATTCTATGCGCTGTGGAACAGCTGCTCTACTACAGCAACCAATTGGAGAGCACTGACAGAAACTCATCAATGAGGGTCTCGTCATTATTAGTTTGTCATTTTATGTTCATCGATGATATAGCAACAGTAAAGTGGATTCTTCATGGATGTCTTGAAGGATTGGATGAAATCCAATGGGATGAATGGATGGGAATATTCTGTGTGATTTTCATTTCAGAACAACAATAGTTGTCATCGTGTAGTAAAAGTGATTAGTATCACGTTTGATTTTATTCGAGTTACGTTGAATTCATGAGAAATGTATCACAGCGTTTGTTATTGAGACATTCTGTCAATCATTATGACAACATAATTGGTTGATAAAGCAATGAATCTCGTGATGATGCATAACAGTTAACAATATGACATTGGTGATTTCAATATAGCTTGGTACCCATAAGCACCATAAGAGAATTATGATGAAACACGTTTTCATCATATCGTGCTCCTCCGAAAGCTTCACATCATCCCCTGATCTTTTGCTTTCATTCGTGATATCATTCGGAAAATATTCTAATGTGAAATGAATCTGATGGATGTTCTGTTAAAGTTCACTAAATAATACGTAGAGCATACGCGTAACAACCCCTAGAAACGCATTTGTCATATAAAACTCAAAGAATTACAGTAATTTAGAAAGCATGAAGTTTTCACTGTGTTGGGAAGAATTAATTGCGGGAAAAACGAATGTTCATCAATTTTGCAAACCAACACCACCGATGGGTTCAATAAGAACTTTTCTACCACTTGAATGAAGAATCGATCGTTCATTTATCCGTGTTCGGGAATTCGTGTACTTGAGTTGTCTTTCAATAAGAATTTCCCCGGATAAATAATTAGCATTTCAGAATTAAAGCTAAGGAAATGTATGCTAAATTTCATGACATCATTCAACGAATCTGCATGTACAAATAATGTCTTAGGTTCATGTATACGAGTCGAAACCTGCTCTGAGTAAATGGTTGAAAGTACTTTGGGTGGATACGAATAATCAGATGAGAAATAGTTGAGGGATATACAGTGCGACAAAAGGGGTTGGACGAACGGCGTATGATATGAGGAGGTCTGCACACAGAGACGTATATATATGTAGATAGAGTGAACTAGAAGGAGGAGAGCAAGAAGGGAAAAGAACGGGTGAAAGCATTTATTATAGTCTAGAAACGAGAGTAACGTTATCGCAATCGTTCCTTTTCGTTGTTACCGCGCCGGCCGCACGTACTCAACCCGCGTCTTACCGTTGCTTTTTCTCGTTGCACACTGTCGGATGTTTCCCAACGAGAGCAGTAATGGGGGTTGGGTAGAGGTTTTGCGAGTGGTGAAAGAGAGAGGGGTTGCAAGCTTGATCTAAATTGGACTTTGCGCGATTCGTTTGTAAGATAACAATAATGGAGCACCGCGAACCTCATTCTCTCTTTCACTTACTGTCCTCTTTTTCTTTTATTTTTAATTTTCTTGCTCTTTACTCTTTTATTCACGTCTATAGATTCAGTGTGAATGTATATAGATATAGAAGTTATGGATGCTCATTTAGGATTTGACGACGAACTGAGGGTAATTGAATTGGAGATACGCTTAATTGAGTTGAAGGGAATAAATTTGACGTAATCATTTTGTTACATTTTTTTTTATACGAATAGATATTTGCAGTTGATTAGTCATGCAGAAAGTAAAGAATTGAAACGTGTTTGACTTGTCTACACGCATGCGGTGGTATTCTACGTAAATAGATCCCTCGATTTCATTTTGTCTTTGAACTGGCACTTCACTTGAATGTTACTGATGTTATGAACCCTATGAACACGACTGTCATAACTTGAATCTGTTCGTGAACATCTACGGACGTATATTTGGACAGTATTTGCGATCAATCGATGAACATTTCTATTTGACATTATTGGATGTTTCCATTTGTCAATGTTAATTATTTATCGGATGAGCGCATGAGGCTGACCGAAATGAAGATCAATGTGAAGGGAAAAGAAGACATGCAGGCCGTGAAATTGAAAAAAAAAAATTCCTCTTTCATATTTCTGATTCTCGTGTATGAATTTATTCAACGATAAATGCATATTCATGAGGAAATTTTACGCGTGGTGATAATCCACTGAGTCTATGGAGAAAATGAAAAAAAAAAAATGAAAGAACAAAGAGGAAAATAAAATCTTATTAGAGAAATTAACATTTAACTCAATTCCTGAAGAGATATTTTCCTACCATCCTTCTTTACAATGTTCAATATTTGTTTTTTGTGGGAAACTTTCAGAGGAAGTCGAGAGATTTTCCGCATTCTCTGATTCATCATTCGGCGCGAGTTTTTCATAAATAGCATGGCACAACACTCAACTCTCCTGTTTGCGTAGATGCTACAGAATTTGGGAAAAATTGTTCAGATGGTTCGTCGATTTGAGCTTTTTAAACAAATATTCTCGCACCCTCAAATTTTCGTTTCATAAGTGAACTGTGTGAGTTTGGCTCTATCTACTCTACTGATCATTCGAGCCAATAATTCCCTTTGCGTCTTACTCTGCAAAACACCATCTTTCTCTCGTTGGTTGTACATAAAACAATTAAATAATCATATTCTTTCCCGTACACAACACGCACACGCACACAAACAGATATATAAGTGTGTGCGTAAGTGTGTGGATCTGTGTGTGGTTCGGTAAGTTATAAGAAGTCTAGTGATATCTGATGCGGTTGTTAATATTGCATGAACATCAATAATTTAATGTATTAAGATTGGTTTCTGCTGCATTATTCTCGTGCGGTTACCATGCAGGGTAAAATGTGTAGACTGAAAGGGGGTTGGAGAAAATGTACCGGGTGAGGAGGTAAAGGAGAGGAGAAGTGGATGGGTGGTAGAGAGTCTATGGTATAGAAAGCAGAGAGAGCTTTTGCGGAACCACCGGGACCTGACCTGGCTATTCTCCCTTAAGTTATTTCACTTCTTCCATAATAAAAGCCATATTTACATTGGACTGTACACCGATATTCAACGATCACAATTATTCGCCTTTTCATTTCGATGTGCATAAAGAACTTCTCTATTCATTATGAATTCATGTACATAATTAGTTGAAAAAATCAATAACATTGCAAACGATTATTGGAATTGAAAACAATTGTTAGTGCAGCTTTTTTTATTGGGTCAAGCTTGGACTGTGCAATGGAATGAAAAATTTAGGAGGTTGGGATATGGAAAAATGGAAGTTCTGTGTCATGTGTCGGTGATCCAAGGTCTCATGGATTTAAGTGGTAGAAGAGTACGTGGAGATGGTAGAAGGAATTACTTCGATTTGGTGATCAACATTGCTACGGGATGAAATTGCACGTCTTTTGGATTGACCCGAGTGTATTCTTCTACGCATTCCAGAACGAAAATATTACGCTTCGATGATAGCTTTGAATATTCAATCACCAGTGTTCAGAATTTCGTAGAGTTCATTTCGCTATTGATGCATTCAACTATTCGAGGAATGCCGAGAAAAAGCAAAATGTGTCGTATTCAAATTTAGATCAAGAATATTGTTGGAACAATGAAGAAACTCACCTTCTTTATTAGCACTGCTCTTGATTTCTGTAGCAGTGGGTGGCGCTGATGGTTGTGCCATCGCTAAAAGACCAATACAATTCAAGCTTTAAACAGAAATTTATTTTGAAAAGAAAAATGATGATGGAATGAAATAATCAATTGAGATATGGATAAACAACGCTGTATGGATCAAATTCTGTGATTAATTTCGAACACCCATGCAACTCACCATAAAGTCTGATGGATCCTTCAGTTTCACCAAGTGAATTTTTACTAATACACCGATAATTTCCGAAATCACTCAATTGTAAATTTCGTATAGTTAACTGCATATTAGTTCTGTAACTACTCTCCATGATTGTACTCGTATATTTGTCATTACTTAGAACCATCGAATTATTGAAACTCCAGTAGCTTATTGCACGTGGATGAGCTTCAATACTACACTCAAGTGTCACATTTTTACCAGCTGGTGCGCCCATCAATTGGTTTGGCACGAATATAGTTGGTGAAACTGTGAACAATGAAAATCAATTGGAATATTTTAATTGTTTTGCCCTACTTAGATTCATTAATTTTGTTGGTGAATTACAGAAGGCTCTTAGGGCAAGTGTGTATTGGGGTCGAAATACTTTGCATCGAGTTGTCTGTGATGCCACATGTGCATCCTCATTCGAGTGGGAGAAATGTGAGGGAGTAAAATTAGCTCGTAATGAACGCAAATTTCTGATCATCACCCATGTTTTCTTCCACCTCCACCATTCCAGAAGAATAATTGGGTGAAAATAATTTTTGATGTCTTCAAAATTCCCTGATACTGTTGATCTATCTCACTATCTTGAAAATCAGGAGGATCGATATACAAGAAAATGAACGTTCCAGTTGATCTCTGATAGTTTATCAACATGACGATTCGAAGAAGCTTCGAAAATGAGCTCCCATGTCTTATCATCACTTATATCAATGTACATTGACATGCTGATGTATTATTGTGTCTTTGTTCGAACAACAATTCGAACGGTGCTGTCACGAATATGATGACATTCTTCCACATGAATGCGTTGTCTGCAACATATGTTAGGTACACACTTCTATAACATATGTGAAGGAGGGAATGCTTCCAATTCATCACAACTTCAAGTTTCTATTTACGACACATTATGTTTCGTTGTTTGAGTATGAACTGCAATCATAAGTAGAACGATTCGCTTATGGTCTACTTTTTCAGATGGGATGACCATCACCTTGATGAGATCTGCATTCATTTCCAGTAGCGTGTATGAATGATTATCATGTTGTTATTCGGATGTTATGAAACAATATTGTTAGATCAGTCATGTGGGTCTGGAATCGAGTAGAGCAGAATGAAACTCATCTTTGATACTTACACGAGAGTATTTGCATGTATGAGACTGAAAAGTTATAGACTCCAAGTTTCTAATGTTCATTTTGCTTGTGAGGGCAGCACGTATGTACCTCGTTGCTTTGATATATGTCCTGTCGGGTTTTTCTCGTTTGTTTACTTATTCTTTGTATATAATTGTGACTATGGAATGTGATGAAGTTATTATTTCTGTCGTCGAACCAAGTCACCAACGTTGGAAATGCAACGATATCTAGTTGAAAAGATTTCTCCATTGCTGTCAATAATGTTCTTCTATGTTAACTCCACTTGTATCATCCTGGAGCATCCTGTTGAGGTGATTGTTTCATATTGTTATTGTTGGTTCTCCACACAAGCATGAAGAAATGAACAAATGCTCGAATTTTTATCTCTGCTTCCTTCTTCTGCTAAGAAGTATATTCATGCTGTTCAGGTCTTCAGCGATCTCACCTCCCTATTAACCATCTGCTCATGTATCGACTTACTATTAAGATTTTACTCTCTGTTCCACTAATCAGCCGCTGCCACTCGGCCGCAGTAGCGTCCAATATTGATGATGGCTTCGCATGTATATGCGTTCATCATGTGTTTTCACATTCCAATGAACGTAAAAGCATTATTCTGCTTGGTAAAATTTGAATCTTGACGGAATTCCAGCCTTTTGAGACAGCGGGCTTCAACACTGGTATTGCTAGGTCGAAATTTTCATTTCAGTGGAAGAAACTGAGAAGTGAAATCAGCATTACGCGAACTCCAAATGATCCGCCTGGGTCATGTGAACTTTTTGTCTGATGGTCATGTAGTAACATTGATGAACAGAAAATTGGAAGAATATGAATGAATGTAAGTGATCGAACAAGGTCTGCTTGGATCCAAAATTGTTGATTTGGTGAATCCACAATTTGTAACGCTACACGACTTTCAAATATCTTGATCGCTTCACTTCTATTCCAACCTTCAATCATTGCACTTTCCCTTCGAAATTATTCATAAATCCAGTAAATTCCAGTGAAATGATAATCAAGTTATCATTCATTATTATTAATTGGTGATATCAGTTATTATTAATTCGCAATAATTCGGAATGAACTAATTTCACAACTATTTCAACAGCGCAACACGTGGATCAGTCGTTGAAAATATATGAATTCCATAAATAAGTACAATCAAGGATCAATATTCATCAGAATAAAATATTAACTCATTCTCTCGACTTCTCGTTGCTTCTCCGAAATTCTGGTTCGCGAATAGCAACTGAAATGCTATTCAAGACGTAACACTAATTAGATTTTACTATTTCTCTTCTGTGGCAATAAGAATTGATGAAACTCATTCCTTGGTTTAATCTATTCAGGATAATACTCTTGTAGAACCGAAATGTTCGATGGAGTCCGAGATCTAGTCAAGATCTTGGGCTTCGTAAAACTGTAGCTTTATGGTGCCGCAATTGGATGAGGAATGTCTATAAAGAATCTGATTATAATGAAAATTTCTTTTCCATATGAGACGTTGGTTGTTAATTTATTGTCGTTCAGTGAGTCATACGTAGGTTTGTTGGACATTTTGCTTTGAGATCGCATACGAATCTCTGCTGGGGCAGAGGACACATCTATATTCCATGTACCAGAGCTCCCATTATTTTTCGAGATGAGTATTGTATCGTGACAAAAAGAATTCAATGAATGTGGCTCGATGAATACTTGGTCTTTTTCCTGGAATATTCCATCTCATACAGTTTGTCAAGATATCCACGCTGACTTTTGTTGCGGACTGTGGTTGAACTGTTAGACCTCTGTCTCTCGATATTCAGATTTATGTCTTACTCGACGATTTATTCGAAGCGAAACTGGAAAGATTCTCGTCTTTCTGTGTCCATTTATTGGCCCTCAGGTGAACTTTTTTAGTTCAAAGTTTCCCTACGCGTTCGGTTGTAGTTACCTCAGTTGTCGAGTCCTCACCCATTCCAATGATAGTCTCTAAAGCTTTTATCTTATTGATTAGTTAATTCTTATATGGATTATTATATTCTACTACAATCTTCATAAATGAACGAAACCTCGGAGGATCTTCGTGGTTTTGAAGAGTTGAAATGAATCTGTGACATGATGTTCAGTAAACGCATGAGTTTCTCAAGTGATCATTCTATTTCTGCGTATCCATATGGTTGGAGATAGATGAAAAACTATTGAGTTTTTCTTTTCTTATCTTATTCAGATGAATTAGTCATGCATCGGAAAGCAAAATATATGCGACAAAATATTTCAAACATACTAGACACTCTTGTTGTAGCTCCCTCCAGTTATTGCGAACTGAGGTACTTTCTTCGTCATTCCTGAACATGAAGGCTCCCACAAAATTTTATTTTGAGACTGTTCAAATCGGCAATTTTAGATTATTCATGAACAAAATCGTCCAACTGGTATGCATTATTTGAAATGGTTGGAGGAAAGGTGTGATCTTGCTGCGTTTGAACTTCTATGTCTCCTCATGTCATGTAGTGATGAATGATATTGAAAATACGATCAGATCACGGGCTCGATCCTCTATCTAGTCCAGTCTGTTTCTAATTGAATATGATCTGGTATTATTTTCTTATCGTTCGATTCACACTTGGAGGATGTTCACGACAATTCAGTTCCACGCAAATTTCAGATAAGTCTCGGGAAGTTACCATTAGAAAAATTCAAATTCTGTGACTAACATTTTCGTAACTGGTCACCTTAAGAGAATGCTAACATAAGAATCATTTCATTTTTAGAAACATTCATTTTTCCAGTCGAATTGTCGCTTTCATTCTGTGAGATGTTATTCATATGAAATGATTGTTCCATTCATAAACTAATGAGAATCATGCAAAATCCTAACTTTTGCGAAATGTTAAAACCACCATTTTTTGTCAAGTGGGAACAATTGCTCTGACAATAAATCTCGATCCCACCCCATTCTCATACCTGCACTGCGGTATTTTTGCGGAATTGATACATCAATTGTTTTTATTGCAATAAGGATACCACAAAAAATTCGTCAGGTAAAAGCACTGAGGATCTATGAATGTCGATTCTGGCTCAATTATTTTAGGCAGATAAACTGTGGAGAGAAGGCCATAAAATGATTGATGATAGCTACTAGCACTGATTGAATGTTTCTGTTTGAAGCACGTGAAATATATTAGAGGTGTATTGCGAGCAATTTGTGGTTATTCCACAGAACGGAATGGAATCGTATCTGGATTAGTTCTAGAGTAATGTGTGCAAGAATTTGTGAAATCCTTACAAAGGCATTACGTTTTTCAACCTGCATATAATTACAGCTATCAAGTTGCTGCGTTGATACATCTGCTTGTTTTGCGTCGGGAACGTGTGGCATGACCACCTCTTTTCCGCATCGTTATACAACAGAGAGAGAGTGGGAATTAGGTTAGCAGAGCTTGTCCGAAGTATGCGTTAATTAGGGGTCAGCGCTCGGGAATCTGTGGATTTGTGGAAAGCTTGCTTTGGTACATATGGTGGGCATGGAGACTCAGGAACATGCTATTGGGTTCGGATGTACAAGAGTACACACATATAAACATGTACACTGGCTTTCACACTGATGAACGCATGTGCAGGATCCGATTGGGATGATCACACAGAATACGTTGGTGAAGTCTTTTATTTCTTTATGGTGTCTCAGCATCGATTAATTGTTCTCGTTTTTTCGGTGACATTCGACTTCGGGAAAATCAAATTTGTTCAGTCTGTGTGACAATTATGTCTATCAAATGACTACGTATAAATTGTTACTCTGATTATCGAATGGTTTAACACCATCATTTGATCTGGAACATCATGTTAGATGATGTCATGTTCGGGACCGCCCTGGTCGATGGAGTATATGTAATGATGACGAATAGAATAATCCTGCTGGATTCCGCGTCATCATGAAATTTACATAGTTGGAAATTTGTCCACTTTCGTTTGATGCTGATGAATTATATCCCAAATGAATGCACTGCATTGATACATTAAGATGAAAAGTTTTGTTTTTCGATTCTGGAACTGATTCCAATGATCATCTGATAATGTTCGCGATCTTCTTTCAAAAGTGCGAGTTCATAGCATAATCGTCTTTCCTCATTGGAATTTCGCTTAATATTGACACATTCGTTGTATTTCTCTCAATGGATCTGGTGCCAGACATCAAGGCCTCACGCTCTTTACTTCAATCTGAGCATATTGATATGCAACTAATCTAGCAGGAGAGGAGAAAAGTGTTTGCACTGGATTGATAGAAATAAAGTTGGAAGTTGTGAGTCCATCACCATCTCAAGTGTCAACACAATGCTGTCACCTGATTCCAACATTGTCCCAGGCTGTGCATAAGTTACGGGAAAATTATCATCGTCCAATCTACTAATATAATCACTCCCCTGTGTGTGTGCCAACTGCAAAACTGATCAGAATAGAAGAAATGTAATCCGACTAGTGGATCATCAAAGACACATACGAGTGATACGTTCCATGATCATACGATATACAAACTCAGGTACGAATTTCCCTTTCTTTTGTACTACGAAAATAATTTTCCTCATCAGCTTGTCGACACATTGTGAATGTAAATATATTTTCATATTCTATTGTTATGATTAAGATTCTGATTTCGTAATTCCTGACATGGTGAAACTGTTGATGTAAATTATGACTTTTATAATTAACGCAGACATATTTTGGGCGCTGGTACATATCCATGTAAATTTTGTGGTAAAAGTGGCAGAACCTCTAAGTAAACTCGGTAACACATACGCACACGCACAGATATATATGAACATGTTCATACCCATTTGGAGTTATGTGCGAATGTTTCATATGTATCTCATTCTATGACTATGCTGATATATATCTTTGGCGTCAGACACAAGTAAATTATTTTCCAACTAAACGTTACCTCAATCTAATGAAACCTTTCAGTTGTCAAAAATGATGGAACCGAAAATGAATCCTCGTTAGAATTTGATTGAAATGCATGAACGCGCTTGTTGCATTGGTGCACATATGTGCACATGCATTGTCTGGAATTATCGACGATGCATCAACTGAAATGGTTGAATGGAATGTTTCAAGATATGAATGAATTTATGCACGGTAATATGTACTTGTGATTCGTATTGCAGTTAGATGTCTGTATGTTTCGATTCTTTTGATACGCTGCCTCTTTAAATGAATCAGTAAGAGAAATTTTTTGAATTCCTGGAATTCATGATTTTTTAGTCTTGCACAGCATCGACAAGAACTTCTTTGTAAGGGTGTCATGATACGCCTGAGCGAATATGCTGATGAATTGCCTCAATTGATTTTGTAGTAATTGAGGTCTCTGAACATCGATGAATTTTGATGATGTTCTAATGGAATTGCACTTCACGGTAGCTGGGAAGCAAAAATCATCAAAAGGTAATTGGAAAGATAAAAAAAACGGTCTGACCCATTGCATTTCAAAAGACATCAATAGATAATCTAGTCCAACAATACCAAGGTTTCAAAATTTTCTGGACGAATTTCTCGGTTTAGCTGTGAAAACATTTCCCCGAGCTTTCCATATGGTCGCATTCCTCGAACTGGGTCATGAACTCTGTCCTTCTTATTTCATGTTGTTTAATTCATTGGTTCATCTGTTCGTAAACGAATATCATGCCATGAATGTGAACTTGGTGATAAAAAAATGTCTAAAACGCTATATAAAACATATTTTTTGTTAGATCGTAAAACGTGCACGATCTTGTTATTACTACCATGTTTATCCGTTACATGTTGCACTCAATGCCGTGAACTCCCTATGCTGATGTAGTATGTATAAATAAAGTCAACCTAATGTTCCTGAACATGGAAGTCTATACAATATATATATGCAATGCATATAGGCAAGCTTGTATTGTGGTGGTGGCGGATGCTGGTCCATAGCCCATCTGCTTGTGACCGCCGCAGAGAAAAATGCGGTGTCTCTCCACCCAACTGAATAAAATATGATGCTGGATCTTGTAAATATTCAAGGGATACTGGCGCACCTACACATGAGAGGTATAATGCTAGACATCAGGGAAACAAAATGAGAGAAAAAGGAGAGAGCTATAATGCGATGTAAGGCATGACAAACAGATCAGAAGAGTGGTCAGAAAAAAGTATTATGCACATGTGGGCTTGTCCGTAACATCAATTCGTGTACTTCTCATAAAGTCCACAAGTTTTGTTTTTTCCATCTCAAATGATTGGTTTCCCTCGTGGATATCTCATAGCAATGAGATGGAGATGTAGGACCATAAATTCCCTTCATTATTTGAAGAGTCCATCATTCTCTAAGTGGGTTGTAATGACCGCACTTTACCTCATTATGGGATTATGCTTGGATTCTGTAATGTTTCGAGATTATTTTCACACTCCCTCTCATGAACTATTTGATTCCTTCAACGGTAGCATTTCGTGTGGAATGAATGTAGATGAATTTATTATCGAAGATAGATAAACGTTAATTGTTATACCACAATGTTTCATGGAACTAAGCACCCAGTAAAACGAATGTTTGAGCAGACTGTTCTGAGCTTCAATTTACTTTAATTCCATTTTATAATTTATTCATTAGTCCACTTGGATGCGTAGAGTGATGACTGCCTGTCACTTTTCGTTGGGGCGATTACGGATAGTTTGAGTGTCAGCATCTGGTCTGATTCTGCAATTTAGGGCTTAAATTCTGGTTTGATGAATTCAATTTAATACCTGTGCAGAGTTCAACACTTTTGAAGAATTCCTGGCTCATTATCTTGTCGATTATGTCGCTGTTTCCATGTTCCTTGCAAATTTAGAAATTATGTAAGACCTTTTCAAGGTTGTGTTGTTACAGCGTGTAATACGGAATGTCCAGGTCTGCAATTCTGCATATGTCACGGAGTGGATAGTTTGGGAGCACATTTGTCATTACAACTGGTTGGGTTACAGTGGGAAACAACTTCAAAACATATTTTACATTTTTAGGATTTCTGATTCGCATTCTTCTATGATGATAGGCCTCAATATTTTCGGGAGCTCATTCCTATTGCTCATGTAGTTTACTTGGTATCTCTGATTTGCAGAAACCACCTATCAGGACTGTGAAATTATTATCACATATGATGATTTTGATTGTGTGTTCAAGTAACAACATTTGTACTTTCGACGTTCCAATCCAGGTGGTATATAGGTGGGAATAGGTATTTCCACCAGGAAATGACCTGTCACAGCGATTTCAACTTTCAATCACTCTCTCTGTCATTTTATGACATTAAAAAAAAATTCACCGATGAAAATATCAGTTTGAGATGGATATAATAAGTGGGATTTACAATGGATACTTTTTTTCAGTCCCCATCGATCGACGTAGTCATGCACAATAAAATGAAAGATCCCTGATGAGTCTAATCAGGGTGATCAAATATGAGACGTTCGACTGTGTACCTAGAGATATTTGGTACTTTCTGGAGCAGCCGAAAGCTTTTCATATTTTCATAATAAGTTCGCTATCGTCTCAATATTTTTGTGCTATGCTTTTGTGATATGTCTCTTTCTCATCCATACTTAGATCCTTCCGAACGTTGAGATGCCAGACAATGACATGAGAAGGAGAACAGGTTCAAATGTAAATTCAAGGCTGTGCATATTTCATAGTGTGAAATATTTCATGTTTCATAATGTGAATACGGTGAACAGTAACGTTACTGTTCATTATCCAGTTTTTTCCATCGGGTGTGGCACAGAAGCTAAAAATATTTGAATGATCGATCATGAAGTCCATGAAGACAAAACTTTGTAAAATGAAACATTGTGGCATCCAGAATTCTGTACGAGCTATCACAATACTCATTCAATAAACGAGTCGTTGTTTTGACACTCAAATGGTGTTTTGCATTTCCAGCTATTGGGTGATGATCTTTGTGCGGACAGTTAAACTACATCTATGAATAAATTCCCCCTACGTCATAACAAAACAGGAAGTGTATTGTGATTTGACATATTGAAATAGATGGAAATGATTACGGTTTACATATACATAAATTTATTTATAGAGGTTTGTCAGAGGTGCAGTATCTGACACGAATAAATGAAATGTATAAAATGGAAAAATGACCATTCACGTTGGGGATAGTTCTTGTTGCTTTAGGTATTTCCCCAGGGACTCTTGTGCTGGTCGGCATGTAGTAGAGATATGGATGTAGTGAAAGCAGGGTATAAATTCAAGTGGATGAAATTTGAACATCGTCCTTTCTATGACGCTGTATGGAGGGAATCCACCCCAAAGGCTCGCTCTTATGGAAATATAAGCAATGAGAGCATTTGAAAACAGGAAAAACAGAAGAAGTGATGTGTTTATAACTGCCCAGTTGCATATGTTTTGGCATTTTGAGTTGGATATCACAGACGTTTTTTGCAAGAAGTTGTCCCGTGTGTCAATGAGATATGAAATAGTCGGTACCTAAAGTTCAATAAGTATCATAATCATTCATGAATTGGACTACATGGGGACTATAAATATGGAAAACAATTCTCTGGCTAATAAAAATGTATGAAATTATGGGGGAACCTTCACCAATTGTGCTTGGACTGGACTCATTATTTCTGGCTTTTCATTACTTACATTCAACATCAACGATTATTCTTTTGCTGACGGTTGGTGGGATTCCATTAGTTGCAATACACAAATATGCTCCCATTTCAGACCTCGTGATTTTGGTCAAGTTCAATTGTTCGCCAACATATTTTTCCACTGAAACAGACACATGAAAACGGGAATTCAATGAGTCAATTGATTGTTAAAAAATGATGCTGAAACAGGGAAAGAAAATATGGCAAGAAAACATTGAAATAGAAACCATGAATTAAGAGTGTTATACATCTTGGCGACAGGTAGAAAACTACGTTTCGAGTTTGTATGCCCTGAGGATTCCCAACGTTTATTGTTCTTCCGACTTTTTTTTTCCTCAGACTTTTTTGTCATTCTCCGTTTTTTTTTCGTCATTTCATGCTTTTCCCTCTCTTATTTTCTCTGTCTCCCTTGCACATTCCCATCCCGCTCACAGTCGTGAATATAGGAACGATCGCCCTTTTCGTACAGAACATTAAGAACCAAAGTTTCAAGCGAATAAATCGCACTCGTGCCTCGTTTCATCAACTTCAAGCGGCAATTTATAGCTGAACTTGGCTGCGGCCGCGAGGACCGGCGACTGTATATAAAACGATTTCACACAGAGGGTGTAGGAGGGAGTGACAGAGAAATGGAGGCAATGTAAATCGTGAAATCAAGTCCTTTACCCAGACAAGACTTCTGCAAATGTGGATTTAGTCCTATCATAATTGAAAACTTTCTGCTGAGTACTCATAAGTGCTGGACTATTTTAAAGCAAATAAGTCAGTACAGAAAAACAAACATGTGCTCACACACACATTCGCATGTAACGTGTAAAACAATTCATCAATTTGTGCCTTACTCTTCACTGTTCTACTGTTTCACTCTTATGGTGTTTCTATTTCACTTTCCATTTCTTTTCGATTTTGTATGATTTTCTACGTAATGGAATTAATGTCTGATTCGACATCCACAGCCTTATTCGTGCACATTCACCATCAATATACATAATCAAAATGGATTGATCCTATCGAAAATTAATCGTGGGCACTTTGCCAAATGCCTCACTATGTCTTCCTCTTGATGTTGTTGAATTATTTACGAGTCTGTAATTGAAATGGACTACATTTTTCCGTTTCATTTCATTCTCTAAACTGAATTCGACTTTCAAACTTCACGTGTATATAATATCCAATGGGTTTTCCAACTTCTTTTCTGTCCTTCTTGACATAACTTATTAACAGACAACTTGATACATTAATTATTGACTTAGAAAGTATACTTCTCAATTTATTCGATCATTGACGTCGCGGGGCTGATGAGCTCATACTTTCTGACAGTGTAATTTCCATCACCATTTCCACATCGATAAACGTTCTATCCATTTTTTATTCATTGTATAACTCGCTGGGAAGTAAATGAAAATTCCCTGCTCTTAATCTAGTTTTTGAAATCTATTGAACACGTATTTTCACAGATTCTTTTTTTCTAACGTTCACCAATTTTTAATGTCTAAAATTGTGAAATATGCACAAATCAATTTGCGTGATAATATCGAGTGTCGGTACTTGTAAGATAAAATTTTGTCGTATTCTATGAATAATAAAAAATATACAACGTCACGAGAAATTTATGAAAAAAGCTTCTGAGTTTTCATAACTCGTCTAGTTTTTGTATTTCGTCGGATAAATATCAACGTGATACCGATTCTGTTTCCATTATTGTATGTTCGTCCATTAATATTCTGCGCTCATTGCTTTAATTGGCTGAACCTCTTCTGCATGAGACTTCGGAGAAATGCTAGACATGCAAAATGGACATAGAAAGAGAACATGAAGCTCAAATAAAACAGCCAAGCTGTTCGTTTGGATTGTCACCGTTTGCCACTTTATCCTCTGCAGCTCCATAATTGCTCTTTCATATTTTTTTTTTATTTTCAACTCCAAATATTCGCGTGGAATTATATACCCGGTGTTGGTTCCTCTCACGCCCCGTACTCATTTGTTAATTAGAGGCGGATTTCTGATCGCAAGTGGATAAAATGAATATTACGGTACTTGAGAGTGAACGAGGAGGGAGGCGATAAATACTAGAAATAAAAATATGAGTTCAAAATATCCAATTAAAATGTTTTCGACGTGTTTTCCTGTACTTGGCAACATGGTACAGACACTTTAAACGCGCTCACATGCACATGTACAATCGACAAAATATTGAATCATTGCAATCCCAAACGAGACATCGAAGCCGTCATATCCTACTCAGTCTGATTACAAACCACTTCTTTTTCATACAATACGACGGAATTCATAGATCATAAACTTCACGAGAAATGTCTCGATGAAGTATTGCTGAAAGATCTTTTTGAATTTCCGGAACTGGTAAAAATTGTCGACTGAGCTTTACTGAGATAAAAATAATTCCACCCAATTGTCTGACTAATATACACATCCATTATGCAAGTTTGACCTCTCAAGAATACTCTGCTGGTTAGGTATTAGCTCGGTTTTGATTAAGTAATAGTATCCATCAATGTTGAAACGACATTGTCGAAAATTACTGTTCGGACATTCATTTAAGCTGCGCAAAGCATTCAGAGGGTTCAGAGTTTGAGTTATATCGAGCCTATTTTTTTAATCGAAAGGGCCAAACTTTTGCATTCTATTCACACTATTTGGAAAATTTCAAATCAAGTTTTTTTAAATTCGAATATTCTCTCGAGTTCAGAACAAATTCGGCAATTAATTCATCAGATAACTGGTTTACAATATCACAATATGGAATTTCGATACGACAATGAAGTGAGCGTAATGCAGCTAGACGTGTCACTGATTTTCTAGATCACGGAATGAATGCACTATAAATTTTGATAACAGAGAACATGTGTCTCTGTGATGAAGATGTTATGACAACAAACATAAAAATCCCGGAGGATTTAAATCCGAAAATAATACTGGCAGCATTCTCATCTATTGAAACGTATTTTTGAGTGATTCCTTGAATTTTTTGCCGTCTGAAATCGAGCGGTGCGTGTTTGTGCTCGTGACTATCATCAGTCAGTAGCGACTGATTAACAATTGGACACAGACACATGATGTGGCATTGCTATAGAAAGTATTTACTGACGCTGAAATTGGTCAGACGATTCATGCGTTTGAAAGAATCTACTGGAAAAATTGATCACAAGTGTTTCTGGCAAATGAACATCTTTCACGTTACAACTTCGATTGAAATTTTATATCCCAATTCAAGGTTTTTTCTGATTCCTTATTTCCGACTTCACATAATCGACAAGTGATCATTAAAATGTAAACATTACAATTTTATTTCAATCTGACATTTTACATATTTCCGACCGAATAATTTTGACAGGAAATCTCCCTAAATTTGTGAATATCGAAGCATGTGGAATCAAATCAATTTTGATAAATTATATCCAACAGAAAGCAGAAGTTTCGTCTACAGACATTTATGTTGGCTGTGAAAATCTTTTGCATAGCATCGTATCACCAATGTACCCAATACGCAATGTTGCAATGTTCCGACAATGCACTTTCCTGTGCATCTACATTCGTAGGTCTTATATTGTAAGACCTAGGAAACTATCTAGATGAAATATTGGGAATCGAAGAAACTGTCACAGCCAGATGTAATCCTATTCCACATCCATCATTGTATCCTACTGCCATTCTGCGTTCACTATAAATAAATTGGATTGTGATGTAGTTCTCTTTTATAGTTCGCTGTCACAGCATCACATATAAACGTCCTCATATATGTTATCAGACATTATGTGTATGTGTCGTTGGAAGTCAACTGAACTTCAAAATTTCGCTCCTCCCAACTTTTAATGAGCGTTAAGTTTGTTGGATGCTGAGGAACGTCCGGGTATCGTCATCACCGTCTTCCTAGTTGAGTTACTGCTTTGCTGCATGTTCTTGCAGTCCATCCAGAACAAAAAGTGGCTTAGTTGGTTAGACAACATTGCGATACCCAGCAACGAGGAGACTCTTCTAATTCTTTATTTTATAAATATTTTCATATTCAAAATTTGACTTTCTATATAGACCATTGTTCAATGCGCAAACAGTAAAGTTATATTTGTACATATGGAATAATTATCTATCATCAACGATCGAGCACACGTGACTGACGTGCCGACAGTACCCTCAACTCTACAAGAATGAATACCCGAACCGCTTAATTTGCATGAAATGTTCAGAGCTTTACATTTCATTCTCCCATCATGATATCATTTTCATTTGTTATCCGAATATTTTTTTTTCCTACCATCATAACGTGTCATGTTATCATTTCCAGATCATTCGCTCATCTATTGCACTGGATATTAGTAAGGAAATTTAGAATTAATGTCAGCATGAATCCCCAATTCCGAAGTTTTCATACAAAAGGGGGTTGAAATGTCAATAAATCAATGTGACACTTCAACAAATAACGTCTGTAATACTAAGCATTCATTTGATCATTTCGGCTCGATCACCTTTCCTAAGGAAGTTCTATTCATTACGCAATCATTCAAAGTGAAACGACTTGTTCTCCAGTGAATTGAATTAGACAGGATTGTTTGTAGTATTTTAAGTATTCCTGAGATGAAACGACTTCGTGGTCTTCCGAGCTTTAAAAAAAACCCGTTACATTCACAATTTCCTCAGCGCTAAGAGAATGGAGATACAGCGATCATCATTTTTTTGACAATGTGGTAAGGATAAACAGTCACATAATACTGATGATATAATTCTGTATGAGTAACTACTGACTATGCTGCCTTTGTCTTAACATATTGCAATGTCCCTCTTAATTCAATTTAGTATAGGGATAGCAGCTCTGAAGATTGAAAAGTTTCAAACAATCACCGATCTCTATCTTGACATTCCACAGTACAATTCATTTCCAAGTAACCTAATTTTTCCGATATGATTATTTTTTATATTTCCTATATTGTAGCTTTTGCATAAATTTATCGCAATGATATCTAGAATATCAATTTCATCTAATTGATCCGATCAATTTTTCACGAATGAAATAGAATTTGTTTTTGAGCACAGAAAGTTTCGTTTCACTTCTAGAGCAACGTTGGTTTGAAGATGCATTGCGTGAGATAACGAGCAATAATTGACCAATTAACTCGACTTACTGGATCATCTTGTAATCTCTTTGCTGAAGTTTTGAGTAATTACTCATTGCTGTTGGAAATTTGGATATGGGGCATTCCACGCCAAATCGGCTGGTTTCATAATTTTGGATTTTTGATTTCCTCTATTATCTGAAATTTCTTTGTACTCATCGAATTACTCTTCCTGGCCAAGTTTGACATTTTCCTCATCATCGGTTTGAAGGATGTGGAATTTTGAGAAAAATATGTGTTTTTAGGGTCTTTTGCTCACAACTTGGCCGATAATGGTCCAAATTCAGCGCTTCTTTTTCAAACTCTCGTTTTTCTTATGTACTTTCCAAATAAAAATACAAGAAATTTGTGCCAAGTAATTTTCTGTATGATTTTTGAAATTTAAGATTTTAATCGTGATTTGGGAACTGTTTGTATCCTTCAATTTATTCGGAACTTCTTCACGTTAAACTGCGATCAATTCTCGAAATTTTAAGCCTGAACTGAGAGTGGGATTCCGACAATTACTATTTGTTTTTGTCTTTTGAAACTTGAGGAATTTTTCTTCCGGTCTCATTCATCATTAAAACTATTTTCTTGGTATTGTTTATGAT
>JABMBR010002744.1:0-28658 GCA_018881525.1 Meteorus sp. PSUC_FEM 10030008
CACATTGATATGAGTGTCATCAATCCATAATAATTCTGTATCTTCTCCCACGGCGTATAGAATCCCAGATTATTAGTGACAATGTGGAAGTCAGAATATGACGAAGGATAAGTCATTGTAGATGCAGCTGAATAGGGGCTGACGCCTGTCAACACCATAGACACATCAACTTTGTTTTTTGGGTCATCATTTATCTCATATTCAGTGATGACAAGTGTAACATTCCATGAGGTTTTGAGTGCTATCAACATGTCGATGTCATAACCGTCCCATTCTAACAATATTCCGTCATCATACCATTTCGACGACATAGGTTGTGTAAAATCGTGGTGCTGCACAGTTACTTTCACAATGGCACCGTCAAGATGTGCCGTCCGATCAAAATCCAACCCCGTGCAGATATTTTCTGTTCCAAAACAACGAAATCTGAATACTATTTGATACAATCAATAATTACAACATTCACTACATCAAATTCTAAGAATGCAATATCTCACCTTCATTGTACGGTCGTACTAACATTGTCCATCCGGGAGAATCTCCATCCTCCCTTACGATTTGTTGCCATGGTTGAGGTGCACGATTCGTATACGGATTGTAAGTATAGATCATTGGTGTTTGATCAGCATTCATACAGAGATAATTCGATTTTATCAAGCTCAGTTTCCACACCGTTTTCAACAAATTTTCAGCATTGTCACATCCAATGTCTGCAGATTCTATGATAAATGTTGGAATCATCGCGTGCCAAAATGTAGATTGTTTGAACGTGTTTAAAATGTTTTCAAGTTGTGTTTCGGAATCCGAAGTGATGACAAGTAAATTTGGTTTAAATTGTAATCGAGGAATGCTCTCAATCTGTGATGAAGCAGTGAATATGTCGACCGGAAAAAACTCGGCATCCCGCATAGATGTGATGATTCCTTCATCAGAATCAGCAGGGACAACTATTGCTCTATGATCCGCGTAGCATTTCATCAATATTTCAACCTAATAATTGGTACGAACAGTTGGTATGAAGTGAAAATTTAAACCCAAAGTTTTCAGAATCATCAAGTTTTTAAATTTACCGTCACATCGTTGATTATAGAAATTTGATTCGTCGTTGGGGTTGGTATAATCCAGGCGAACATTGGTAATAATTTGAAGCAGAAAATAACACCACCTACAACTAAGTAGCTGAATGTCCTCATTCTCTATCCGACGTCTTTTCAATCCAAGATTAATACATCAGGGTGAAGATGATTCCTCCCTGACAAGTAAAACCGTTGTGTTTTTCTGGTGCTATTATGCGTCGGACATTGATGAATTCAACTTATCGTTGATCTCATTTCAGTGTGAAAAAGGATTGCGTAATGATACTTCACGTTTCGTGTGAGGCTGTTGATATCACCTAAGTGACGAGCTATGTACTGCCAATAATGAGCAATCTAATAAGTAGGAAAATGTGTATGCTCGTTAACAAAGTAAGTTATTAGTTCAATTATGCAAATGCATTGCTGAGTGGATTCGCTTCACAATCAACTAATGTCTAGTCATTCCATTTTTTCCCCCTATTTGTCAGAAAATTTTCAAATTTAGAAATGTATTAATCGGTATTATACATAACAATCAATTATCACAAGTTTCTTCTGAAATTAATTTCTCCTCTATGGAGTAAAACTTAATGACGAAATCTTTTGCTTGGAGAAAGTTGATTTCATAAATAATATCTGTATCAGTTATTTTCAGCCACACTTCTGATGCCAAATTTGTATCTTCGCAAAAGCAGTTTTTAAGGCTTTTTCCTCATCGCTCAGTTATGTCGTTTGCGTATTCGATTGTAAATCTTTTTATATAACATGATTTTGTCCAGGTGATGAAGAGTGCTAATTTATTCTGTCTCATTGTTTGATGTATCATGTACTGATTTAAGATAAAAGTCTCATTATGAAGGTGAAATTCCTTTTCTATTTCCGTTGTATACGTATTGATAGGAATCTATCGACTGCCTCGGCATTCGAATAGAGTAGGAATGAAATGTCTTTGCAGTCGAATTTATCGGAAAATGGCGAAGATTTATTTGACTGTCTGTGTTTTTCTAGAAAAGACCTTGGTCTTTCAAGAAAATATCAACCTCTGAAATTTCTTTCCATTCTCATATATCGTTGATGCTTCATCGATGTGATTGACTGCATGCAGCTTACTTTATCGAATATTATGATCTTTACAGCAGTGTAGAGATAGCAACCTGTTAGGTGTATATTTCGTAATATTTCAGATAATTCTTGCTGGAAATTTAGTCCGATTAAGAAACACCAGATGCCATATTCGATATAAGAAACACTAATTTCATGAAGGAATAGTTTTGATTCATAATGTGAATTAATCCATACCATTTCTCCTTCAGATCGTTGTATATCGCCATTATCAAATGTAAAGATTTTCTCTTTGCATCAAATTTTCGCGTACGGCCCATGCATTGAAACTTTTGATGGTGTGAATTATCCACATATAATGGTAATCTGATCATTATCCGACAATTAAAGTTGTAAAATAGTGTGATGTCACTCGACCGATACCATACTGCCCTCTTGAATTGCTCAGCTTTTTCTGCGTCCGGGAATTAACGCAAAATGGACACTATCTCAAGATGTTCGGAAGCCTCCTTTGAGAACCACGAATACATGAAAATGTTTCCAGGATTGAAATGATAGACGAATATTTCTTTGAATCTTTTATTCATTGTAATCGAGTTAGTTGATGGTCTGATTCGTGAAGTTGGGAAAAAATTTCACACGAGAAAGCACCTTGGTATTCCAATCACGCGACATCATAATGAATTTACACATTGATATGAAGTTCAAAATCGAATTGAGTTACCGCCTGACCAGAGTGTTCGAAGTGCTTAATCAGACTATTCCTGGAATAATGTAGAACAATTCCGTCTAAAAGTATTAACAAGGAGATTAGATTTATGAAAATTTTCGGGATTGGTATAAGTTTGGTGGAAAAAATAGTTGCACACAAGTGCCAATCAGTCCCAAATGAGAAAAAGTAATATCTCTCTCTCTCTCTCTCTCTCTTTTGCTAATAAGCAGATGTTGAACATTGGATTGCGCACATTGTTGACTTTCACTCCCTAATACAATATACAGGTTAATATATTTCAACTATTGACATCCATTCTTTGTTGACATGACGACTATTGAGACAGGTCGTATCCAATCAAATTGAGATATAACAATGAAATTAGTTTTCCAAAAGGACAATGGTAAATAACATTGACAATTGTCGGGAAATCACAGATGTGTTTGTCATATCACCCATCGATCATAACCAGAATTTGAGAGGAGGAAGGTGAAGAGGACCTTTGTCATTGACGATAAAATTATCCTGCCTAGAAAAAATGGTGGACACCTGCATCCGGTTGTATATATAACATCTTTCTTCGCTCATGAGTTCACACATTTTTATCCGATAACAATATAATTCTTAATACACTTTATCTTTTAACATTTTATACTTATTTTTATCAAAACGTAATTTCGGTTGCTGATTTAACTGGTTGGTTGTGAGAATTTTGTCTTGAGATAACTAATCCCTAAAATTAAATATCATATTACGTAAATTATAATATATAAGAGATTCGTTTATATTTGCTTCATTGGGATAATTTATGAATAATGAAAAAAATCTGTCATGGTTCACCGTTTACCATTCCAAATCCTAAATCGTTATCACCTTCAATTTAGGCTCTCTCTTTCTTTCTCTCTCTCTCTCTCTCATTCGCAACAATTCTCATGAATTTGAATCTAGTCACTTGCCCTCATAGATCAGATGTGACCATCTAAAATAAAAATACTCTTGGACGCCTTTTCTAATGTCAGTAGCACCCAAAGTTGACGAATCATTCACGTAATTCTATACAATTGAAATAATTTATTGCAATATTATAGGAATTAACTTTTCCACTATTCAAATAAAAAAAAAAAGATAAAGTTCTTCGAATATATAATCAATGGGTTGGTGATGTTATGCGTTTGTGTCTTCATGTGTATGTGTTCATATTTCAAAATTTCGAATCGAGATTAATGATTGTTATAAAGGCGTTGATGTAAAATCTACGTATTCCGTATCTTGCCTGGTACATAGTTTTTATCTATCACTGGCTCTTGTAAAAACATATGCAGACACCGTTCATTTTGAGCCAATGGATGTCCAGCTATTCTGTAATTCAGAAAACACGAGAGTACAATTAGTTTTGCCTTTATCTAATCACAGTTTATTTTAGATACAATACTTTATGAAGTTTCTCACTTGTTAACAAATATTTCTAGACCCTTCCGTCGATCTTCTATGAAATCGTCTTCAAAAATACCGTCGTCACCCCTAAAAGGCATCTGACGTTTCCATGCTTTCCCAGGCAAAGGTGGGACAACAATCTGAAACAGATATGAACATATTGCAAAAATTCGAAGAAATTCTGGCAGAATCTCCCTCTCTCTCTTCCACCTTTGTATATTACCTTACTGTCTCTCTCTAATTCGTTCCTCAGCCATTCAAAATCGCTATATCTTCTTCTCACACTTGAATCCTTAATTTTGAAAACTGGTAAATTAGTCTGAAATGATATTAACATTATAATTTCTGTGGTTTTGTTAAATTTCGAACATTTTATGAAACAAACATGAAATTTTATTGATCTTACAGATAGACACACGAAGAGAAGCCATGAAAAGCACTAATACTGAGGCTTAGTCGTGTATTTGTATGAATACAAACCAACAAACGGTAATTTACGAGAAATTATTCATATCATTTAGAATAGTGAATCATTGCTATTCGACTGATCAATAAAGAAATTTCGAATGAACGGAGAATAGCAAAATGAATACTTTTCGATAAGGTGATAAAGACATTTCAATTATTACATGACATCAATGGGATGTTCAATACTTCAAATGAATTTATAAATACAATGAAATAATTTGAAATAGAAAAAAAGAAACATGGAAGGAAATGATAACGCATGATTGTCGTTGTTGGGAGGATATTAGCACTCAACTTACCCTCATTCGAACTTCATAATCTGTGTAGCGCTTTTTGCCAACACCGTGAGTGATTGGGTTGATCACATCGATCTCTAGAAAATTTGCAGGCGCCGCGTATGCATCATCAAGAGTCTGTTTCTTCACATTCAATCGTCTCGTCGCGTCTACAGTTGTGTCTGCCATTATTTTGTATAGTCAAATGTCAATTTTATTGAAATCCACCTACGCAACGATAATATTAAAAAATATGATAACAAGTGAGATATTGTGTGGGTATGTGTACGATCCTCTCGTGTCTCGTTTCTCACGACACAGCCAAACCACGCATACGATTAAAAAATGACACTTGTGTCAATGGTCAAATACACACGAGCGAATAGAATTGCCACTACTGTAAGTTTTGACGCGTAGTAGAAAAATTTATTGAGGAGGCGTTCTCAATTCGACAGCTGAGGTGTGGCGCTGCGGACGATATTCAAGTGGTGGCGGCATCCACATTGAATGATGGATGACATTTAAATTTGAATTATTTTACGATAGGTCAGGGTGACGAGAAATTGAATGCTTGAATATATTTTTTGCTTTTATCTAAAGTCTGACAATCTATTGAGTGATAAATCTCTTATTGGTCTATGAAATTTGTTTTACGTGCATTTTCACTCCCGCATTCACTGTAATCATTCTTGTTGTTGTACATGTGATTAACCGTTGTCGAACTCTAATAGAGTTCAACGTGTGGATATGGTAATAGAAATGCAACAGGGAGACAACATGTGTTCATGAAGAGCGTAGATTCTGAAAGAGCTCGAGCCAGAAAGGTGATAGTGACTGCACTGGGATTTCCATCATCCAGGGTATTCAATTTTGTGCTCGGATATGTGTGTTCGACAGTGAATTCAATTTATGAGCATAGTTTACAGGATAGTCTTTCAATTTTCTATAATTGTTTCAGAACCACTTCCTGAAAGTTTAACACTTCGGTTGGTGAATTGGATAGAGGAGTTGGAAACACTCGAAATGAACAAGACATTTTTTAAGAAAAATTCAGAAATCTCATTGTACTAGAAATTTGTACAGTAGGTTAATGATAAATCTTGCTCGGTACAAATTTCGTATAGATCGACATTTCGATTTTGTCAGGTTGTAAGTCCCAGTAACTTGTCTAACACATGAAAATTTTTTCATTTGTGAGATTCAACGATATTCTTGACGGAGTATGAAGTTGGAATGTCGAACTTGAAACTTTAATCTTAAAAATATTCATGCGAGATTTTTCTAAATATGTTTGAGGAGATATTGGCACAAGGTATACTAGGATATTTGAAAATATGATGAGTTTTTAATGAAAAGTTGCTCGGAAACAAGATTCTGTTACTGCATTGAATATGCGAGATCTCATCATTTTTTCATATCATTTCTCTAAATCTGGTAATTGTGAAATGTTTTCCATATGACCTGCATCCATCGACGTCAAATCCTTATAGGGTTCAACATGTATTCAAAAATGGCGTTGGAATAAAATTTTGTGCAGTCGCATTTTCTTTTTCTTCTTCAAATGATGAATTTTTCAGTCCAGTGTTAAGGGTGGCACTTCTCTTCGAGTTATTAACGCACACAACTTTAATTCGCCTAGGAATCTGTCAACCCTAACAATTGAAATAGAATGTAGAAAATCGCATTCTATCATATAAATAAACTCTTGGAAATGTATAAATAAGTCCCCGTATCCATAAAAACTGATAAGGCGAAAAAACAAGAACAACTATCACGTACGTCCATTTGTTTGAAGAAACAAATGAGAGCCATTATCAAAGAATAACTGATGGGAGTTCTTTACGTTCACGTTATGTAGCTGTTGCAATGAATCTTGCGATGTTATGGAGGCTCTCACTTCGTTGATTGATTCTTCATTTTCATGTGGATTATCAACTCTATACGGGATTCATATCATTGGATGCATCTGTTTGTCCCATTTTTTTTCTCTTTCTCTTCGTAGATTTTTTCGAAAGTTTTGTTTTGGGCTCCGTCATCGCTGCTCTAGCAAGTAGCTGTTTGGCTTTGAATCTCTGTAAGTCCGCAGGTATTACTTTTGGGTAATACATTGCGGGCATACGATTGAAAAATTTAGACGCTGGGGTCGGAACCATTTTATCCAGTGCTGGCCATGGTGCATTTGGCGTGGTACGAAATATATCTTCACAATAAATGCATTCCAAATTGACGCAGCTTTTTCTAGAATATGAACAAACATGTAAATGTTCGTTAAATACTAGATCATATGTATAAATAATGTGACATATATTTATGGGATCACGTCTTACATACCCAGGATTATCGGTTGCTACGCAAACATTCATAAATGCTCCATCACGTGGTGTGTGTCGCAACAGATAACGACCCGGAGACATTTGTGACATATTCTCAATGATATTATATATCAAAGCTAAAATATTTTCACCTTTAGTTTTATATAAACGATTGAGTTCATTATTGATAGATACTGTCGTACGTTTTTCCGTTTGTAAAAACAGTGCCGATTTCTGATCAATTCTGACTGCAACATTTTTTGCATTATTGAATGGATGATATACAAATATTCCGATGAAGGATACGTGAAGCATTCATACCGCGAATAATATATGTATTGGGAGTGAATGTTAATGATATCCACTGTTTTGCAGCTTCCACTAAAGTCACAGCCTCTGCACCGAGAGCTGTTTGATGCTCCAACTTTGGCACTATCTTCACATTAGCTTTCACACCATCTTCTAATTCCTGGAATAATTCTAGAATTCGTTGATGAATGAATGGTGATGATGAAAATCATTCAATTCTTACCTCAGTAGCGTCAATCTTTGTGCGAACTAAAATTGTATAATCCTGCTTAATTTTATTTTTCATCATTTCATTTTGGGATGAGCCACAAGCACCAATTGTGTAAATGTTATATTGTGCATTCCGTTCATTCTTTTTGTCTGGGCTCTCAGAAGTATCAGGAGAAGTCATATCAGTACTTGGATCATCAGCTGGATCGTCTAAGAATATTTTCTCCTTGTTATTCTGACGCAGGATATGATGTTTGAGGATATATTTATATATCCAACTATTTTTTTCCATCACATTCCTAGTTGTGCTTGGTAGAGGTTTATCAATGAATATGATATTTTTGGAATTGTGATGTTTCACAATAACGGGTAAGATCCAAGTATTGCTATGATTCGTACTCAAATTAGTCGCAAGACATTTCAAACCCGATGATGATATCACTAAATCAACGTCATGCGACTTTGCCAACTCAGCACATTTCTGATCTTGATAGACATAATTTTCTTCTGTCAATTTGGTGTGATCAAAATACTTTCTCTCAATCATTGCATGTGCCTCATGCATAACGTAACGGCTAGTAACTGGTGGTAAGTGTAACGTCGGTATTAGCCCCTGCAAAGTATCCTGATATGAATATCCACAGGAATTTTCATCCTTCCGATGACGTCAATGAATACATACCGTCTCCAATATTGTAGAAATGAAATTGGTATGGATATCTAGATCTGAAGTGAAAGCAATAGTCCCTAGCACATTATAATATTTATGGAGTTTGTGTAACTGTTTCATTTTTTCACTCCACTTCAGATTAATTAAGTCTTCTCGCACAATTCCTATATTTGATCCGTCCCAATTGTTTTTGGCCATTTCGAGATATTCATCTTGCTCTTTCGCAATAACATTTTTGAGATGCTGAAAGAAACCATAATGAATTTGGGCAAGAACACGGCATTTCAGAACGTGAAATTCAATTGACGTCACCGTGTATAACTTACCAAATACGTTTGCAACTCGTTTATTTCTTGCTTGGTAGGAGCTGCTGGTTTTTCCGAACGTGAAAATTTCAGAATAACTTTCAAACAGAGAGCATGTTGTTCTGCAGTAAGCCTAGAAGTTCTTGGGAAACGGAAAGGTTTTTTCAAAATACCCGGTACGTATACAAACTCCTTTGGATTCGTTGAACCTTCCCCTTGTTGGGCTAATATTTGTTCAGCGTTTGCCCGTTTGGTTTCAGCTTCTTTTTTGACATGATCAATGTGCTCTTGGGTGACTAAATGATAATTATCTTTGTGCATGTCTTCAAGTGGATCAGTATATTTACCACATAGAAGATTATACATAACACTTTCATTTTCTAGTCTGTCTACATTAATGAATTCATCGTCGATCACATCATTAAGTGAAGGATACCTGAATCACATAATAATTATGAATACATGAAAACGCATGTACATCACCGATATAAATCTCAAAATCTTACCAATCAATGCTTTCAAATACTTCCATTTTACCATCTGTGTAAAATGCTTTTTCTGTCTTTCGTCTATTTGTTATTGTTTATCAGTGAATCTGGAAGACTCCATGTGAATTTCTAGATCCCCACATATAATTATGGCACTCGAGAAACAGGTATGATTATAAAATCATCATAATGTAAGGTTAATAATATGGTACGTTCGAATTTGCCAATCCCAATTCATAACTGATTTTATCTGTATTATATTCTCCAAATATATAACGGCTGGCTGTACTGATCACTATTTTTTTATGATGGTATTTTGAATGATTTGTATATAGTTGAACTTTTAGGTTAGGGACTATTAGAAACTCTCCATAAATTGATGTATATATAGTGAAACTGACTGCTACCGGTATATATTCATCGATGTTACTTGGGTCGCTAGGAGTCACGGCAACCAAACGGCAACTATATCCTAAAACACAATCAAAAGCACTGAACCAATGGTGAATGCTTTCGCGCACACATACGCAATTCCCCCGCACAATACTTTTCACTTTTTTTTTCTCCCTATATGAACGTCATAACAAACCGCTGCGTGTTTAATTTATGCATTCAACGAAGTTGAATTAAATCGATTGTAACTTTGTTGCGATGACAAATGAATTGACTCACATGTTCCAATAACATAGTGCTCGTGCGTGTGTCTGTATCTGACAATACACAGCACACGCAATAATTCATTATTATGAATTACAATACACAAATAAATGGGTCACGTAAAAAAAGAGTTTCTACATCAGAAACAGCATCGACTCAACGTGATGGTAACATAAAAAGTGTTAATTCACCAAGTGGGTCGTCTAAGAAAAAATTAGGAGTTGGTTCACCGAAAGATACTGATAAACTGACTGTCACAATGGGGGAAGAAAGTAAGAGAAGTTCGCGTAGAAGTCAACTTCAACGGGAATCTGTTGAGAGCCCATCTGTAAGTCGCTTGAAAATATCTGTTGATCGCCCAATCATTGATCAAAGTATAAATCTACCAGTTACTATGAAGTCACATAAAACAGTAACGAAGAAAGCAACACCAGTTGTGCAGAAATCAAGTACTAATTCCATAAAAAACAAATCGAAGAAACAGTATAGCAACAATGATGATAAGCGTGGAATTAGTACGATATACATGCCGAAAAAACATAACAACACTGCCAAAGACATAAGTGAACTGATTAAAAAAGACAGGAATAAATCAACAGCGAGAGATGTAGAATTTCGGAGCGGTTATACTAATCAAAATTCAAACCGACCAAGATTACCTTCGAGGGAACGAAAAAAATCACGTACTCTAAGTCCGAGTGAAATAAAGATGTTGAAATCAAATGTCAAACCGTCCAGTCGAATACTTCTTGATAATCCAGCGGTAGATAAAGCACCTAGTCAACATGATTCATCATCAGAATGCGATTATGAAGATGATTTTGAAGATTACGAGTCCGATTTTCAGCAATGTACTGATAGCGATGAAGGAGAAGTATCCCAAGTCAGCGATGAATCTGAAGCGATAGCGAATGCACTTGAAGCAGAACCTATTGAATTGAAAAGACAAAAAATAGACAAAATCACTGTAGCAAACACGGCAACGAGAAAATACAGTGATGAGGAGCATATGCTTGATTCGGGTCACTATGAACTACACGAAGCTCGACGACGAGCTGCCAGAATAGAATCAATTAGTGCTGAACTGAATCCAAAACCTCCGGGATTGAAAGTAGAATGTACGATTCAAGAAATAAAATCACTGCCATCATCGGCAGATGAAGGTTTTGAGGATGGACGTTCGGGAGATTTTGCAAAATCTTCATCAATTTCTACACCATTTGTTCCGATAATTACAGAAAATGGTGATGGATCGTCAATTAGAAAATTAACTAAATCAACACGACGTCGTTTGAATCGTGGTGAGCAATTGCTTCGAATGATAAAATTGGACGTTGTGGAATGGTCTCTGTATGAAAGTACACCTATACCCTATGATGAATTTATTCTCATTCATGGACGCATGAATACCCGGCAGATATCGACACAAACAAATGATGATAATGTGTCGGTTGAAGTACAAACTGATGAAATCGAATACAGAAGTATGTGGACGCAATTTCCTATATCATGTCGAACTGTTCTGAAGAGTAGTGATGATATTGCTGCATTTACCGCAGAGCTCGCGGGGGTGGGAAGTGATGAACCTTTTACAATATCACGTCCTAAATATGATATTCTTGAATTCAATGATTTCGTCATCGCAGCCGGCAACATTATCCTTGCTTTATTAGAGAGTAAACAGTTGTACAAGTCAAATATTATCAAAGATAGTTACGATGTTAACCAATTACCATTCGGTGAAGCAAGAATCAATTTATCTATCAATAATGTAACTTTTTTATCGGGTCGACCAGTGACGATAATTCGATATTCTGACATTTCAAGCAAAATATTGTTGACTATTCACGATCGTGTTGATGAGGAAGTAGAAACGTCTGCTCATGATGATTTCTACATAACTGACAGTTGTATTGGATGTATATGGAATATTTTTCAACCCTCACGACCAGGAAAACTTTTTTATTCTTCCACTAATATTACTGCATGTTGTTTCCATCCAACTAATTATAATATTGTCTTCGCTGGACTAGAAGATGGTTCTATGAGTCTTTGGGATCTTGGTGAGAATGCATCATATCACCGACGCGTGATTGATAAAGAAAACAATGCTGAATGGACTCTTAGATGTGTGACATTTAATTCCAGTGGAAACTCAGAAGAACTAACTCAGACAAAAATTGTAGCGCTAACAGTTTTATCTAAATCTGAATCGAACATCGTCGATGATAAAGGGAAGTTCATGCCATTACAGATATGCAGTTTGGACGAAGACGGTAGATGCATCGTATGGAGCGTATTGCAAAATTTTGAAGGCGCATCTTCGAATAATCAAGATTTGGGGCAATCCTGGTGGGGAAAGTTACGACTGATGAAGAGTTACGAAATCCCAATCAAATTGAATGATGCCCACTGTGAGAATTTTTTGCGTGACTTCAGGGATATTAGTGTTGACTCTGTAGATACGAATGATTTATATATTGCTGAAAATATTAGTCAAGTTTTACATGTTACACGATTCGGTGTGAAACCGAACCCTTCAATGTATGACGGTATTGGTGCGTGTCAGTGTTTACCTATGATTTCGAAGTTCATGATATGGAGATTTATTTGAATGTTTCAATTTTTTTCAGATTCCGTTGGAGGTACTACGTGTATCGAAATTTGTCCCTTCGGACAATCATTTTTTCTAGTCGGTTGTGAAGATGGTGCTATCCGTCTGTATTCGTCTGCCTCGGTGCGACCACTGATACAACTGAAAAATGTGAATAGTAATGCATCAATTAAAACTATTCAATGGTCGAAATCAAAACCTTTCACCATCTATGTCTTGGATGATGAAGCAAAGTGAGTAAAAGACTATCTTTGAGATATTTTCCAACCATTCATCGTTATTACTATTATTATTCATCACCATTATTTTATTGCAGCATTCATGTCTGGAATTTGGATCACGCCCATACCTCCCCAATGCACAGTATCACACCAGATAAATATTCTCATGTTATCAGTATGCAACTGTCCCCGTGGAGAACTAATCACGATATGATGAATCAATATATTGCTCTAGGTTTAGATAATGGAACAGTTGAAATTCACAAATTCAATCGGGAATATCATAATTGCTATAAGGATGATTTAACATCAGAGTTGGAAATGTTTTTCAGTTATTTAAAAATTCATTAGATGGTCACACGTCCATGTGATAGGAATGAGATATACCAACACAAACTAAAGAGTTCAAACTTTTTATACATAGCTCAGCACTCATACCAAAAATCTACATACAAAGATCATACGTATACAATTACATTGGTGATATAGTTTGTAGACATCACATTCAGGTTATGCTATGTAACAATTTTCCGATTTAAAACAATTGTACAAGTGCACTTTATATTAGAGATGATGAAAAATGAATATTTATGTAATCACGATTTACAGAAATAGGTAATGATATATATTACACGTAGAAGAATAAAATATTGTTTTATACATATTTCTACTACATTCAATGACTTTATATGAGCTACTGATGATCCTTCTTCAATTATTTAATTGACTATTTGCAAAAATTATGAGTGAAATGACAACGAGGATGACATCCATCATTACATGTGAGTTGGCAGCACTACAAATAGGCAGTTCACCCCGTGAACTTTCAAATTGCTTCAGGATATCGATGTAATTCCGTGGTAACTGATATGTGTTTTTCACATCCCGTTCAAGATAATGCGTTCCTGTCTAGAAAAAATGAAAAAATGAGAATAAATAATGGAAATAGAATATTTATCGTTGGCACGATAGAAATATTGCCAACTTCAGATTAATCATCGAGACTTTTGTGGATCTAATTTCGTTATAAAATTATGCTATGAGTGATAAGTACAAGTGGATTGACAGTAGAGTCATTAGTACACCAGAGAATGAAAAAAATTATCGGCGTATCAACAGCGTATATGGAAAAATACTAGAGCCCATCATTGTTGTTCATGGATACTTTGATAGTGCTCCAATAGCAAACGGAACGACGAGCGATTTGATTCTTAATGCTATGAAGGTGATAACGACGCTCGGATATCAAGCATTACTCAAAAATACGGCAGCTAACGATGTGGTAGCTCTAACGATCTCACAACTAGAAGATAGTAAAAATATGGACTTGACGTCAGTGAGAGGCGCAATATTGATGGACAGCATGGGAAGAGTTGGTTGTGTTTCAGCTCTCACAGCGCTTGATCATCCCATCCTTTTATCACGTCGTTTGATGGATGAGAATACTAATGTAACAATTGTTCAGGAAAATATGAAAGGAAGACGAGTAAGCAATTTGCAGAACTATAGCACTATGGATGATGATAGCATTGGATACCCCTTAAATGATATTCGAAGTTGGAGTGTGATTGCACGTGATCGAAGAGAGCATTTAGCTGGTGGTCGTTCCATCTGGTCACTGGAGAATGATGAAATATCATCAATAAATCCTATCATGTCCGTACCAGGTTGTGGTTTATCGGTGGATAACAAATCTTGTTGTTCGGTTTTCGGGAATGAAGGAATGATATATTCACACGCTCCCGCTATGAAAATAATCAAACTTCTCAAAGGCGTGACTTCTTCTATAGTAATCAAGAACAAGATCAATCGTTTCATGCAGCATAGTCCAGATGCAACAGCAGGAGTGGTATATCTCGGAGCGAATAATGAACCATTAATCACCAGTCAGAGTCTTCGATTCCCTTGGGTTTATTGCCATCGTGGAATTCTCAAATATGGATACGCAAACAGCGATGAATCATTCTCAGAGAAATGTGTCTTAGATATATCACTTAACTGTGAATGTCAAAATAAACCAAGGGTGAGATAACAAAGAATACTCACAGGGAATATAACATCGTCCACATGGTCAAAGGCACCGTACAGAGAGAATGACTGCGGGTTCAATCCATGTAATTTAAATCCAAATGATTCGTCCAATAAACTCAGCATTGTTTGTATTTCGGTTCGCCTCAATTCAGTCATATTTTCATGTACCACTGCCTATATAATTGAGATCGAAATTCAACGATCAACCGGAGTTATCAAACGATAGTGCAATAACTACTACAGTTAAATGGATCACCCAATAGCTTACCGAGGCAAGTGGTGTCCACGTTAGAATGCACTCCACAACGTTACTTGATTCTTCTTCATTCACGCAAATACTTCTCAGTTTGAATTTAGATCCATAGGAATTCGTTTTATTTGAATGGTGCAGATTAACAAATGCTACATCGCCTCTGCCAGAGACTAAACAATCATAAGTACTCTCAACTGGGTCGTTTATCACGTTTTTGTCATCAACTGGTTCTGGATCATGCGGTATAATAATTTCTTTGAAAAAATAGTTCATGGCTTTTGTGTCTGAACAATTCCACATTTCATCTCTATAGTCTCGTGCAATGTGCTTTCTCATAACGCCGATGAAAGCATTCCATTCGAGGCCCCGTCGCATTGGAAAGCACGCTCGTTTATCTTGTAAATCGTGTAAGCTCCGTAATCGTGAATCATTTTTCACAAGTATACCAAAAATATTCGATCGTTCTATTTTTTTCGCCATCATGTGTAACAGTGCCGTTAAATTTTTTTCGTACGCTTTTGCCAGTTCTTCAGGTTTTGCAATGAATAATTCATTATGTCCTTCCTTAACGGCATCAATACAAGCATTGCGTGTGTGGAATTGATGACACGATATCGCGGGCTCAATTCCGTGAGCAACGGCAGCATCCCGCATCCATTGACATTTTTGATTTTCAATCGTCGACGAAACGCACCACTTTACATCTCGTGACGGTCTGCATGCCGCACGCATGTTTGCACTAGAGAACCCGTTGACTGTTTTATATAAAAGAAAGAAAATGAAGTCATTTAGAAGTGAATCTATGTAGGATAAATTGATTGAAAAATGATCGTTTTACATCGATGTAGATAATCTTCGGGGGTTTCCAAAGAATCCAATGCCACTGTTGATGTGTGATAAAGTTCCATTGCCTCCATCAAATTCTTGTACCATAGTTTTGATTTACTATCCGTGTTTTCTAACAATTTTGAAACTGTGTCGGCATGATTCCTTCAATTAAATTGAAGCGAATGTGTGAGATCGACTTTGAGTCGCTGTAATTCAGTAAAACGAAAACTTGATTTACTTATGTGCGGCAATTACTGGCCATGGTCTTGTTATCCAAGTGCAGGGTTGATGGCTATCCATAGGTCTTGCTAATCCGTCCGGACATATATAATTATGAGAGCTATTTTTCATATGAAATGTCTGTAAGTTGAATGGTGTGTTTCAAACTTTATCCAGTATATTGGAAATAAATGAGACTGCATCAACTACCTTGAAATACTGTTGGACATCAGCCAAGCGAACCCAAGCAACATCTCCGACACCATCTATTAAGCATCGTATGACTCCTTCGCGCCCGTAATATATCTCATCAGTTCCATGATCATTTGGATTATCACATAAAGCATGTAGATTTGGATATTGTGCCTCTACAATTGCAATATTATGTGTTCGCATTATTATGGTATGATTTGATTAACTTAGCATTCTGATGTTAAAATTCTGGATGATCTGTTGATTGATGATAAGGCTGCGCACTCACTTAACGTCATATCTTCGTAAACATTTGGCACCCAAGGCCCAGCGATGCAAGCAGAATGAAAATATTCCGACAATGATGAGAATTCATTCTCAATTAGCGTCGCATCAGGTTCACATTTTTTCGGTGTTATCCAAGATTGAAAAAACTGTACAATGATTAAAAATAGATTATAGCCAGATGCATAACCAATTGCAATAGCTCAAAAGAATTCGTTCAAGTATAATGACATAAAATAAATTTCCAAACATTGGCAAAAATGCGTGTCCATTCTACAGATTGTAAATCGAATCCTGGATGGCAAAATTTCCTTCCCTTGAGGTCTGATAAACTGTGAATATCTCTGGAAACCAGGGCAATCATACCGAAGCTCGCAGTTTCTGTTGGAAATATTGACGCGCATTTATTTCACAGGATTCATATCAAGCTTCTATTTTAACTATATTCATCCAATTACCATTTCGGAGTAATCTTAGTTCATGTGTTATGAGCACATAAGAACTTGAATATGCATTGGTATAAACAATGAGGTCTTCCGGTTCGAAAACCGTAAAGTCCACGATGGAGCTAGTCAGATCCCTCATACAGCCAAGTCTTGAAATTTAATGAATAAGAAACCGAAACAATATCAATCATCAATTTATAAAAAAAATTCATTAACAAGTTGAATAAAATTGATATATATTCGGTAATTAATACCTATCATTCATAAACACACATTCGATCGGATCTTTAGCAGTGAATTTTTCACAAACATTTGTTATCCGTTTGATATTGGATTCCTGTTGCACAACACAAAGTCGAACTGCGAAAAAAGATTTCATGAGAATGATAACAAAAAAAAATGGGAGATGTACAATAAATATCTCATTTGGTCAGTGATCCAATTACGTTTCCCAGATGAATTTGCTCCAATGGCCATTGCGAAATAGTTGATTAGCCACATGGCACTGATGAAGGTCAACTTGTCTCGCATGTCCAATGTCTAGGCAGCTGCAGCCAGCTTCAGCAATCCAATGAAACTGATGTTTATTTGTCCACGCACGATGAGATATTATAATATTCATCTCTAGGCCACTTCCCGCCCCGCCACTAGTCAAAAAGTAAAAGTATCTTAATAGTTAGATTGTGGTGTCCTAGAGGTCGCTATAAACCGCTAAACACATTGCTACGGTAGATTGGCGCGCCAATATTTGAAGTACAACTTTCAACTGCACACAAACAAGCATTACACGGGTTTATCACAGATATTGAGAGTCTTCAAACGAGAGGAATCGGTGATAAAGAAGAATGATACCACCTGACTATGTATCTAAATGTTTCTTGATCTGCTAACTAATTCAGCGCCTGGAATATTTTGTACGAATTCATACAAACTCGAATTCTTCCATCAACTTGTATCAATGGAGAATTCATATTCTCCAAGGAGAACTTTCTTTTCCAACTGAAAATATGGGTGTTCACCATTTACTCAAATACTGAACAATATTCGAGAGAGCTAAGGTCGGGTGATTGCCTGTATGATTGGATACATCGAAATTTTAGATTATCTACTTGTATAATTTTATTGAAACAATTTTATTTTTTTTCAGTATTCCAGCGAGCAGACAGTTCGGACAGTTTGGTCGATCTCAAATTCATCAATAGAACGTAGATACATATCAATTGATCAGAAGGTCGAATTTGTATCGTTTAATCGAAATGATTGAACTGAGTTTATTCAATTGGAGTTGATGCAGACAACTTCGGATCGTATATATTCGTACGTTATCGAACTACTGTGTGTCTATCAAAGAATTGAAATGCACATCGCTTCTCAGAATTTTTTTCTCAAGCATAATAATAATGCATTGTCCTAAGCCACCGAGATTGTAATGTTGAATTGAAATGATATTTCTGGGCAACAATTATCGTTGAAATACGATTATTGTATAATGGACGATGCCATCTCTGTGGGAAGTAGTAGCTGAGAAAAGATTTCATGTGTGTTTCACGGTCTTCGACCAACAGTCTTGCAAACAATAAACAACGTGTGTTGAACGAAGTTATGTAAGATGTCTCGTGTCGTGATTCCCATTGTATCTCACCCTTCAAGATAGTTGTGTGAATTGGCACACAAGAAAAATGTCTCGAATTCTCAGCTGGAAAACCTTTTTTCCCCGAAATACGAAAGATCGAGAAACAAGGGATGATATATCACATAAATCGCTTCTCACTAGACATCATCGCACATATTCTCATATGACGAATGCGAATCGCAGATGGAGAGGATACACAATCGCAACATTCATTCTGCTTTTGATTCAAGACCAGCCTCTAACGTTCTTTAACTGATGTGAATGATAACTCATGATGTCGAAGAAGAAAGATCGAACGAGTTGCACCTTGCACCCGTAATTCCCGAAAAAAAATTCCTAGAATATGTATTCAATATATCGTATATTATTTAATTTTCGGTTTCTATAATATTTCATGTATTTTCGTCTGATTACAGATGAAATTTGAGGAGTAGCATGTTGCGTGGTGCGACGCTCGTGCGCATTCTTCATCCCCACCATACCAGATCAATCAATTCTGGGTTACCCTTAGCTCTCCTTTACTCGCAGCGAATGGGTACTGTGACTATTCAAAAACAGTAATCTACTTATTCCTTCAGGAGCAGGCAGCATTCATTTCGTTTAAGACGCCGGTTTGCATTCGAGTGGTGGATGGATCAATCAATGTGATATAATATCATAATTAGATTTTGGTTGTTGCACCTACCAACTGAAAACTGAATTGATTCATCTGAGAGCGCGAGAAGAGACTTAATAAAATATGGGTGACGTCATATGTTCTATTGAAGAGCATTGTCTTCACCAAACTTATTAGTTGAATTGAGTTCGTTGAAGACTCGTTATTGGTTATTAGAAGAAGTTCATCACAGATAGTTAACTCGCTTGAAAGACGTTTCTTGTATCATAAGTGTTGCATTTCATCGAATTCTATCTAGGTAATTATGTCATAACATTATTTTCGTAATGTTTATAATTCATATGTCAATACTGTTAATCTTGTGAGAATATTCATCTATCAGAAAGTCTGGGAATACGCAATCCCATGCTACATTTGTTGATATATTTACAAGAAATACGAATTTATTGTTGACACGCTTTTGCACTCTTTCGTTGGGTTATTATTTACATCAAATGTGTTTGATTGGAGGATACCAAATTCATAAGGGATGATCTGATTTGATGTCGCACGCTCAAATATTATTTTTTTTTCCTCTGAACCGGGTCATTTATGTTTCCGTCGAACTTTTGTTTGTAGGTGTTCCAATGTTTACATACGAACGAGTTGGATGAGGTGATATTGGCTGTAAAACGTTCAGAAGTTACACACTTGAAGAAATTGATACCCACCGCGATTTCGTGGATAAAATTTTCCTTCTTAATAAGAAGTCTGAGTATAAAATGGGTTATGATGATGTTTTGGTAAAAATGGGTGAGTTTGGCAAATATCAGCGTAGAACTTATGTCCTGGTGTGTTTGCCAGTGATTTTATGTTCAATCCACAAGTTGGCTGGTGTGTTCTTGGGTGCTAAAATGAGTACTAGGTAATTTATATTGAATAGAATCAATTGAGTAAGAGAATTATCGATGATTATTTACGATTTTCAGGTGTTTACTTCCATGGGAAGATAACAATGCCACATTCTATCTTGATGAAGATATTATGAATGCAAGTTATCCATGGGATGAAATCCATGGATATTCACAGTGTTACAGACGAGCAAATTTATCGAAGTTTTACACTGACTACAGTGGTCTCAGTAACAGAGAGTATGTTGTAGAAAACAACAGTTCAACAAAGCCATACAGCGATGAGGGACAAGTACCCTGTGAAGATTATGTCTTTGACACAAGCATTTATCAAAGCACAACTACCTCACAAGTATACATGAATTGAAAACTCATTGAATGAATCACAAAAAACTATATAGGAAGATGAATCGAAGATGAAACAATCGAATTCGAGAGATGATTCTTCGAAATTCTCTTTTTTGTTGCTATTTGTCACTCAGGGATAAAAAAGTATCTAATCTCTAAGTATAAATATCGAGAGTCCTACATTTCATTCGGAATTACGGGGTTGGTGGGAATTGAATGGTCATATGTATATATTGTTCTTCAACTATTCATTGAATACATCCATGTAAAGTATTTTGTACAGATATTTGGATGTAGCTGAAGCATCGTATTTTTACAGTGGCACATGGTATGCGACTGGATATGGTTGCGTGCAGTTGGTGACTCATTGTTTATGATAGGAGTGACGATTGGTTCAATGACGTTTGGCGCTTTGTCAGATAAATTTGGAAGGAAACCAACTTTCGTCCTGTCTTTAGTAACTCAATTCATTGGAGGAATTGTTGTTTCGCTTGCACCGAGTTATACACTTTATATAATCTGTCGTATGCTCGTTGGTGCTGCAGCGAGTGGAGTGTTCTTAGTAGCTTACGTGACAGGTGTGACAACTTCTCATTTTGCAAATCAAATTTCATCACTCCGAGAATTGGTTTATCATTTTTTAATGGTTTTTCTGTTCCAGCTGTTGAAATAGTTGGACCAAAGAAACGATATATTGCTGGGGTTGGCTGTCAGTGTTTTTTTACAACTGGTTATTTATCACTTGCTGTATTTGCCTATTTTATCCCCGACTGGAGAACTCTGCAGATTGCCATATCATTGCCGAGTGTTTTTTTTCTCATATATTGGTGGTAACATACTCCATCATTTACAATTCGACGGATGAATCACATTATAATTATACAGGAGTAAATACACATTTTCTTATCTTTTATGTTGATGGTTCAGGTTCATTCCAGAATCCGCACGTTGGTTGCTGTCAAATGGCAAAGATCAAGAAGCGAAAGAAATATTACAACGTGCAGCACATGAGAATGGTGTTGAATTATCTTTCGATGATTTGACTAATCTTTTAAGAGAGAATAATACGAGGACTCTAGACACTAAAAAGGCATCGGTTATCGATTTGTTTCGGAACTCATATCTTAGAAGGAAATGCCTTCTGCTCTTTTTCAACTGGTGAGTCATTAAATACGAGACCCTGATGAGGATTAATTTGTTATTTATTTCATGAAAGTACAGCAATTAACAGAATAGATCACCACGAAGAAACTTTGAATGAGCCGATGTATCATCGAATCAAAAGAGTGTTGAATTGAAAATCAACAAATCTATTAATTTTCAGGTTTGTCACTAGTAGCACGTATTACGGTCTCTCCTTAAATGCTTCAAATCTTGGTGGCAATGATCACCTTAACTACGCAATATCTGGAATCGTGGAAATTCCAGCATACATCTTCCTCATTTGTACTCTTGATCGTTGGGGTAGAAAAATGATGTTGTGTGGTTCTATGATGATGTCTGGGGCAGCTCTCATCATCACAATGTTCTTCCCGCATGGTGTATAATCAATACTTTCGCTTGCTTGTGCATTTTCCACACCTCAATTTATGTTGAAATATTAAGTTATTCCTTTCCTCTTTATGTAGGTCATTGGGGAGTGGTGGCATTTGCGATGATTGGGAAATTAGCAATAACAGCGTCTTACGGCACGATATACATCTTTTCTGCTGAACAATTTCCTACGGTGGTACGAAACGTTGGTATGGGTGCATGTTCAACCTTCGCGAAAATTGGGGGCGCCGTTGCACCATTCATTAACTACTTGGTAAGTAAATGATGTTGATACATTTTTGAAAACTAGTATCGCTAATTACATTATATGAAATTGTAATACCATTTTTATGAAAAGTCAGAGACATGGGCGCCATTCCCACTCATCATTTTCGGATCGTGTGCACTTGTTGGTGGACTCCTCTCGTTATTATTACCTGAAACAGTCAATAAAAAGTTACCCGACACGATGCAAGATGTTGAGAAACTTAGACTGTAAGTCGATAACCGATCATAGAACATCGAAAACCTGTCTCAGTTATTATGGACACTGGTTTCATATTTTTTTCTTAACAGGCAAGATGAAGACTTGAAAGCGAAGAAATTAGTGGAAAGGCGCGGGATCGCCCAACTTGATGTCCAACAATTGGATGATCTCGTTAGTGGGGATTAAACGGAAACATGTATTTATTCAATCTCCCCACACGGGAAGGTGATGAGCCAAGTCTATGATTGGCGATCAGTGTATTTGCACCGGTATCAATACATGCGGTAGCACTGAGGCATTATGAAGATTCTGTAACAGAGTAACCAGATGGTTTTCGAAACTGTGTCACTGTGTCTCCCACTTCATATCAATAGTGTGATTTCAATCTACACCATATATCCTGGAATATTGAATGACTGCTCATCTTTCGATATTGACAATATTCACATAATCTCATTCTGATTTGGGTGGGTTTGAATATTCACCAACTTTCAAGACGCGAATTTCGACTGACGAGATGAGCGAATGTGCCTTCAACACAAGGACATTCCATAACTCAGATGAAATAGTTTGCATACCCACAATCATCTATGCAGATCGACTCATTTATTCTAGGCACTCACCAACCAGGCATGAAGTTATTTGAAACTCAGTACTGTTTATTCTCAGGAGCGGCCTATGCAGTAAAAATTGTCAATATAAATAGAAAGATATACCCAAAGTTACGTAAAAATCGGGAGAGTGATGAAGATTTTACGAAGTGTTGTTTGATGGGAATATCGGAGCACATATCGTCATATTATCATAAACGAGCAATGCATGAGAATATGTGATAGAGAATCATTGTCTCGTTCATCGCATTTGTAATTTGCAATATAAACGATAAGCAATCAATTTTTTCTCTCAATGATTTCGTTTCGGTCATTCATATATTTCACATTGGATTAAATTTTTATCAAATATAAATTTGCAACTGCGCTAATCTCATTCCATCATTTGGAATCATTATTCATCCATTCCTTATATGAATTATGTCTTTTGTGAATAAATGAATGATCCTCTATCCAGACACCAATATTGTAAACACTAGATTTACCAGACCAGACATTTTGACTAGTCGTGCAAATTTCGATTCGAAATTCCTGTTACATATAACATTTACTTTCCGATATGATGTTATGATTATTGTAGCTATAAGTAGAGAATAACATTTTATGGACCTAATATAACTTCATATATATTAGTAACAAATATATTTTCGATAGAAATAGGTATAGTTAAATAGCTAGTAAATCTAGAATTGAGGGTACTCGTATATGACCGAACCTGCCTCATTCTGGTATGATCGAATAAGGTCGGAATTCAAATCCCACTGTACGAGTCATGTACGAAGATATCAGATGGACGCCGACTATATCCGGCACCTGTACCGAAAGGGTTAATAATCTACTTGGTGACTGTATTTGGCGCATGAACTGAGATATTTTGTTACTCGGAGTGGGGTATTTTCATCTTTCGCAATACCCGCAATCAACAAGTATGAAAATTTCGTGCTGATTCACTCGAACTGACAAGGAAACAGTGACTTTTGAAAATTTTGTGAGCCTTGACATCTGAAACTATGGATCGATGGATGTTGATGGTAGAATCGACATGAAATATTCGAATAGAGCCATATTACCACAATTTTCATGTGTATTGAATAGGTAGCTACATAAGTTCTTGGTATTGAAAAACAAGTCGACACATCGACATTCATGAGTTATAACTAGTTAATTAGTCCACCACACATACCGAATTGCACAAGCTGATATTTCAATATGAACGATGAAAATGTTTTGTTTGCCATTTTCATCATTATCATCTGTACGAAATCTTTTTGAATTCATCGATGACAGCGAACAAAATTCATTTATATTTTCAGATGGTTTTTCAAGTGATGGAAATCTCCAATGTAATATCCCTTGGACCTTATGGAATGCTCGCTTTCATTGACAGATAATAATTACTCCCAATCACATTTTCAAGATACGATACAGAGTTTCCAAATATAATTAACATTCATAATTAATTCTCTGTTTCATAATAGTCACTGTAAAATTGAAGTTTGTGATTGCAAACTCTGCATTTTTCACTTGAAATATTTCCTACAACTATTGCACGCGTTTCAAAGTGATCACAATACCCACAATGCCAAGTGAGAGAATAGAACATTTTGATGTTCTGATTAAGATGCTCACTCTGACACTCATTGAGAAAGTGTTGTCTTCCATCAATTTATTTATAATCACATACGGTTCAATTAGGGAGAACTATTTTTCACATCAATTCATCAATGTTATCATCAATATTTACTATAACAAAGTGAAAGTAAGAGATAGTAATACAACAAAACATCTTGTAATTAGTAGAAAAACTAATTGGTTTCAAATACCAATGTGTTGACATGACCATGTCGACAGAGTGAAAGCTGATATGGAGCGCCCCAAGTAACTTCTATGGTTATAAAACAATCCCATTTGCAGAACTCACAAGTTTCAAATGTCACTTAATCAACATATACATCGTGCAGTTCGACAGATTGTTCGGAAATGGTGTAAATATGGATATCGCTTTGATACATGAAAATTTATCAACAGAATGAATATTTCATCAATTATTTAGCATTTATGATATTTAATAGGTATTTTAACCTCGGCCATGTTTATCTGAATCGAATTCAATGCCTTCAACTTCTGAGTCGAAAGTGTAATATTCCCTCTTTCTCCTTTAATCAACTTCAAGATCAAATCCTCCTCCATATGATTCCGAATGTTGACTAGCAAAGAACTTGACATCAAACTAGAAGATTTATACGGTTAAACGTTTGTGTGTACTTTCAACACTGTGGCTATTTGTCTCTGCTATAAATTTTCGCTGTCAGGATGAATCGTGATATATTCTATGTGGTGTAGAATCTGCTCGGTTACCAATACCTCCAGGAGCATCTGCCATACAGTAAATAAATTAGCGCGATGAAATCATTTTGATGATATATGAGATTCAATTCTATGCGATAATTAAATTTCATCAAATCATTTGGATTTAGGAAAGCAGTGTTAGAATTGTTTCTATGTCGCTAATATAATCGACACAGTTGATGATTGGATGAGAAGGTTTTTCATATCTCTGCTGATGAAAATTTCGTAGTTTGATGGGAACGTTATTGTGAACGACTTGATTGTGATGTATTCGCACTGCTCGAATATGGCCAATATTTCAGTGAAGAACTTTCCAATATATCCGTTGAACGATTTATGATTCTGGATGAAATTGTTAGCATCCATGACAGTGTCTAACACTGAAAGATTGGAGTAAGACTGGATATCTTGGAAGTGTTGAAGTTCGTTTAGTCGATTTTTTACATGTTCTAACTCACAATCGGGATTGTACAGGCGTGGGCAACGTTTCTAGTAAGAATTGAATTCTCGAAACAATGTTTTTTGGATATCATCCACTCGATAATTCTGCAATCCCGATTATCTATCAAACTCATAAGTCCTATAAATTCTAGATAAAAAATATTGTCAAATGATTCATATGAAGCTAAAAACTCATTTCATTTTCCCAATCTTCCAACCAATTCAGGAGCAATTAGATAGTCAATGAATAACATATTGAGATACTCCTCAATCAAAATATCCATACAGTAAAATTCTGCTTGCATGATTCATTTGTCTAATGATCCATCTAAAACATAAGTGAGCAAGATCCATTGGGCATCGACATTCCACAGTGTATAGTATTCGTACTATTATGCAATAAGTATATTCCACGCCTCAATATTTGCAGATTTTCAAACCGAATGATAACACTAATCTTCAGACAGATAGCCACCCACCACACCGATCTTCTAACAATTGTGAAGGAACTTGGACTCCATGAATAGACATCTATGTTTGGATGAATATTGAAGAAAAATCTTATCTAAGACGAACATGGAAGTTTTCGGTTCGTGAAATATTCGTTTCATGCTCTTGCGAATTGGTTCATTATTCGTCCTATGTATATGATTGAACGTTCTCAAATCCATACAAAATCATACAAATCGATGTTGCATTCTTAAACTCATTTAAAAAGTGTTGTCTCTCATCAATCTAATCATAACAACGTATAAACACAGTTTAATCAATGAAAACTATTTTTCATATTCACTCATCAATGTTATCATCAACATTTATTATAACACAGTGAAAGTCAGTGATTGTTAGACAGAAAAACATCTTGTAATTAGTATCGAAATTAATCTGTTTTCGAATATTGATCATTAGAAGCTGATATGGAGTCCCTCAAGTAATTTTGTGGTTATAACACATCCTCATCTGCGGAGCCAACAAGTTTTGAATATCGAAGAATCATCATATTTAACAGGTGTGAGATACATCGATAACATTATTCTCGATCAATTCAAATATTCTCACATTCGGAGTGGACAAAGTAATGCTTTCTCTTTCTTGTATATATTCTGGAAAGGGATTAATAAGAATAGTTTAGGAAAAAGAGAAAGAAGCTGTTCCTCAGTGTCATCAAATCCATTGACTACCAAGACACATGAACTCAAATCGCAGGATATGTAAGATCAGGTGTTCTTCTTATTTTGAACGCTGAAGAATTTTTTTCTATTGTCCCCTTCCAATATTCAGACAAATTATGACATCTTAGAATATAGTAAAGAATTTGTTTATCACAGTCTCGAAGTGTTTTTATCACATCATGAGCGTCAAATCATTCACACCAAATTGTCCACATTTTGGGCGGTGATATCATGTTCATGTGAACGTAACATGAGATATCCAAATCTGATTGTGACAGCAACGAACTCTCACATTGAATATCGCTGTTTTTATCTACACGTGTTTCGACATGGTTTATTATTTTATACATAGTTTTTGTTTGTACGTGAATCAAATTCTATCCTATCTACTTTTCTTTAATTTGATATTAATGACAAGTACCGATGTAATCTAATTTTTGAACGAAACTGAGACATTGAAACTTATCATCAACACCAGTACCACTATCTTTACTATGAGCAGATTGGTCGAATGAAATGATTCCAACTACGTATGGTTCGATACATGAAACATAATCTTTCACGAAGACCGAAATTTATGAAATCATTCAGCTCAGGAAGGTAGAGTACAAGCATGGACGATGTATCCAGCGGAAAGAAACATTCGATTCGATGATCCCGCACTTTTGATCATCCAACGAACTAATGTGTTTCACAAGTTCTGAATGGAAAGATCTGATCATGAAATAATTCATGTCAAACTTAAAATTCGGTTCATTTTCCCAAACATCAAACCTATTTCGAAAATAATCAGATAATCAATAAATTATATATCGAACTTTTTTTTTATTCGACTAAGTAACACCGTAGGATTCCACTAATATGATTCATACCGCTAATGACTGGCTCAAAACACGATTGTTCAAGATTCATGAAGTTTGTGTTTTTACACACGCCGACTAGTCTAACTGTGATGCAGTAAAAATGGATCACGCGTCAAAATTTGTGGTTGTTTAAATGGAACGGTGACGGATCTTTCAACGGATTGTTAATCCGTTCTCAAACAATATTGACAAAACATGAATATTGTATGGGGAGACATGTCATCTATGCTCAAATGAATTTGGAAATAATATCATTGAATACGAACTTGAGATGATCGCATATTTCTAAAATATCTGATAATTATCCCTGAAATATTCATGAGTGTTTTTTCTCAAATTGATGAAAGTTATTCCGACATTTAACTGTAGATAGGGGAGAGTGGGGCACGACGGCCCCCGTGGGGCACGACGGCTTCCCTCAAAAATTTGGCAAAAAATTTTTTTTTCATTTTCAGTCAAATCATGGTACTTGTGATGTTTGAAGATAGTTTGAAGCTAATGTGTGATATCTGTGGCATATTGGACCTGAGAAAAAAACTTGCTTCAGAAAAAATGAAAACATATTTTATGCAAATGAAAGTACATAGCAGATAAAAAATTAAGAATACATTTTTCGGAATTAAAACAAATTTTTTATTTTAAACAATT
>JABMBR010002754.1:0-28589 GCA_018881525.1 Meteorus sp. PSUC_FEM 10030008
TTTAAATATATGTATGTGCCTGAATTTTTACATCTATTCTGCTGCTGAAACGTATGTGAGTACTATTCAATAACTGATCAAAACCAGGGGCTGGGGTGTGTATTCGGAAAAATCTTGAGATGATTTTTCAGAAGAAAAATCGAATATGCAGCAACTCGATATTCTAGGCTGGATTAATCCAATATATCAACCATGATTCGGTATCGTGTTTTACAATTCATACTGTGAAGGATATTATTTAGTTGTATGAGTAGCAGATATCCTTCGTCCTAGCCTGAATAGATACAACTATGTTGACTTTTATCACATTCAATTGTGTAAAATATTAAAACTGATATGTATAACACAATTGGGTAGTTATTCAATTATTTTGAGACATATCTATCAACCACCTTTCAGTAGAGAAACTTGAAGTCGGATCGAGCAGCTGATTGGTAAAATGAAGTCAGTCAAAAATGGAAGATAATGCAAGGATAGAATTTTTGAATACGTGAACGGATATCTAGATAGGCGGTTTTTTTTAGTGTGATGGCCATAGACTTGATGATCATCAGTAAGAATGATTGTTAATTGGCCAGCGGACGCATGAACAATTGAATAATTATTGTGGTATACTAATAAGAATTGAAGCTAATATGATAAGGCGATATGAATAAATGCACGAAACGTTAGAAGTCCCAATTGATGTTTTTCAATTGTGCTACATAAATATCATTTGTTTCAGATGCAATCAAATATTTCGTCTATTTAATTGAATAGCAGACCGTTCGAATTCTGATTTTCTTCCTTTTTTTAAATATTTTCCATTTATTTCTGATGAGGATGGCATCCTCCAATGAGTACGTCGAAAATCAGGCAACAACGCATTGCACGGGCATAGACTTGAGACGACCTCAGTGTGGAACACGTTTCCACGTGAATCGCGTGGGCAGTATGAACGTTCTAGATGAACAGGAACCAAGAATCTCATTGAGATATATGACACGTGAAGTATTGCCGCGTCTGGAAAATTACAGAAATTCCATGAGTGTGCAGGCAATGAAGCGACCTACTCTCGATGAGCTCCATCATACCACAGCTGACGATGAAGTAAGTGAACAACAATTTCATCAATGTGCAATGCATTTTTTATGGACTGAATATCAAGAGGAAAAAGGAATAGAATAGATATATATGCAGATGTTACCCATGTAAAAAGCGGCGGAATATGTCACAAAATTTTGTTTCATTGATGCTTATAACTTCATTCATCTTGGATCAATTTCAGTCTTACTCACCAAAAAAAATCAATGTCTGCTTATTTCCATCATTCCATGTTTACACTAAACAGGATGTGTATTGTATTATGATGTAGGCTGTAAATTGATGCACTCTCGCAAATGTTTTGAAGAAAGAATACCAATTTTACTGGAGTTGATGTTTATTTGAGGAAAAAAAGGTGAACGGAAAAATCATTACGAAAAATTTACACGATATATGCTGTGTATATTTCCGAAAATGTGATTGTTAATAATTTCCTATGTGATTTAATCATTTGAACAGTCATCTGGGGCTTTATGAAAGAGGCATTTAGACAGGGTGTTTTACATGTCAAATAATTTTGCTTTAAGTGAAAATGAATTTTGAATATAATCTTCTTCTTGGTATGTATGAGTAGTGGCGATAAAACATGTATATATTCTTACCCTTTGGTAACGATATGCCCTTCGTTGGTTGACAACTTATTGCATATCAGGGCAATGATCTAAAAGTTCCACAGGGTATGATTAAAACTCTATATGCACAATCACCGAATACAAATCTGATTGATACAATTCCATAGAAAATTCGATTATTATATAGGTTTCAGACACAAATGTGTTCCCGCAAAACCACATACGACTACCAGATTCGAAAAAGAAATTTGGATGGGTTCAGGGAGTTTTGATGCGATGCCTTCTCAATATTTGGGGAGTAATGCTTTTTTTGCGACTTTCCTGGGTAGTAGCACAAGCTGGGATTGGTACGGTCATACTATCCTGAATGGGTTTTTTTATTCAGTCACCTCTAGGGAGTTTGAAATTTTTAATAACTGAAAATTTATTCCATCCAGGACAAGCTGCTCTGCTCATTCTTACCACCACCGCAGTAACTACAATTACATCATTGTCAATGTCTGCAATTAGTACCAATGGTTTGGTGAAAGGCGGTAATGTATGAAAAATCTGCAGCAGGGCCGTTGTTATTACATAAATATTGTATCCGTAAGGAGACTAATTCATGGATTTGTTCAGGAGGAACATATTACATGATTTCGAGATCTCTTGGTCCCGAATTCGGAGGGTCTATTGGCCTAATATTTTCTTTGGCAAACGCAGTTGCATGCTCAATGTATGTAGTGGGATTCTCGGAAAGTCTCATGGACATTCTGCGCCCCCACCAAAAATGTATTGTTGATTGCGCTGACTGGGACATCAGAATAATAAGTGAATATAACACTAAAATGATTGGAGAAGTTGAATCCAATATATCATCTGTTGAAAGAATGGTTGATTTTTGCAATCAATTATGTATATCATATGCAGGTTGCATTACAATTACGATACTGCTTTCAATTGTTATGATCGGTATGGAGTGGGAAGCAAAAGCGCAGTTAGGGCTATTAATTATTCTACTGATTGCACTGATTGACTTTGTGATTGGAACATTTATTGGCCCGAAGAATAGAGAAGAATATGCAAAGGGATTTGTTGGATATAGTGGTATACCTCTAGCTTCAGCTCTTATGAATTGATCACATTTCTCCAATGAAGCATGTTATCAGTGTATCCATGAATAAATTTTCTTCTTCACAGCTGAATTATTCATGGATAATTTCTCATCAGACTATCGAGAGCATGATGGAGTATCGCATAACTTTTTCTCAATTCTTGCAATTTTTTTCCCAGCTGCTACAGGAATTCTTGCGGGTGCAAATATCTCTGGAGACTTGAAGGTGACTTTACTGAGGATTTATTGTTAGGCATTGAAAGATTTTCATGTTGTCGCAATATATATACATTGCTTCCTATCAAGATCAGTACATTGAACGGCACTCCATGAAATTGTTAAATTCATAAATTACCATACTTTTTTTGATCAGTCGAATTACAATATTTCATTATTATTTTTGAGATAACTTTGACATCATTATCATTACCTTTTAGGATCCGCAACGTGCTATTCCCAGAGGTACTTTATGGGCAATATTATTGTCTACACTCTCTTATTTGATGATGGCGATGATGGTGGGTGCTACGGTAATGAGAGATGCATCCGGGAATATAACAACCATCGTTGACGCAAGAACTATTTCGAATATCGACATAACTTTGTCTAGTGATACTCCCGCTATGAATATTCCAACTGATGAATATTCCATCACAGAAAACGCCGAGATTTTTCAAAGGAACAATTGCATTGGACGATGTAAATATGGAACTCATAACAATTTTCAAGTCATAGAACTGGTTTCTGCATTCGGCCCAATTATTTATGCTGGCTGCTTCGCTGCTACACTTTCGAGTGCCTTAGCATCACTTGTATCTGCTCCGAAAGTGTTCCATGCTCTGTGTCAGGATCATCTCTATCCTGGAATAGTTTGGTTCAGTGGCGAGGATGAGAAAGAACCAATCAGAGGATATATCTTAGCATTCGTTATTGCCATTGGTTTTATTCTGATCGGTATATTGAACAGATGAGATTGAAATATAATTATGAATTTATCATTGAATACATTTCTTTAACTGAAATTGGTTCTTTCGTTCCATTGTTCCTCCTTCGGGAGTAGGTAATTTGAATTCCATTGCACCATTGATTTCTAACTTTTTTCTGGCTGCGTACACACTCATCAATTTCAGTACATTTCATGCTTCATTAGCTAAGCCGATTGGATGGCGTCCCACATTCAAAGTACGTGCAATTATCATGTGAAATAATTCATACAGATCTTATGATACATTCAGTATGATGCATTCGCGGTGAGAATATAGTTACTGGCAATAATTGTGTGATTACTGTATTTCAGTATTACAACATGTGGTTAAGTCTTTTCGGTGCAATTCTATGTTTAATAGTCATGTTCCTCATTTCGTGGTGGACAGCCGTATTGACTTTATTGGTTATTCTGGTACTCTACTCTGTAGTTTCCTGTAAAAAACCTGGTAATTGAATAATAAAATGTATGAATATCACGAAAACTTCCAAATTATATGACTCAAATTGCAATTCAGATGTTAACTGGGGATCAACGACACAAGCTCAGACATATAATGGAGCATTGATAGCAATCCAACATTTGGAACGAATTCAAGAACATGTGAAAAATTATAGACCACAGATCTTGGTACTTGGTGGAATTCCTGAAGTTAGACCGTCTTTGATAGAATTTGCAAACCATATAACCGAAAAGCAGAGCCTACTATTGTGCGCGCAAATTATCGAGGTAGCAATGAATACTCAAGACATATAATATTACCTATGGATTGAAGAAAAAAAAACTCTTTAATTATTATTGGAATTTCCTTGGAACGAATTCACAGAATCCACTGGATCATCATACTCGTGCCGCAATGTTAATCAAATATTCTACATGGTTCAAAAAACACAAAATCAAAGGATTTTTTACGATTGTCGATGACGCAACTTTCCAGGATGGTGCCAAGTCACTCCTGCAGATCGTAGGGCTTGGTAAAATGCGTCCGAACATTCTATTAATGGGTTATAAACGGGACTGGACTACCTGTGCACGTACAAGCCTCATCATGTATCTCAACGTTATGCAGTGAGTGACACTTACATCTCATATTACAAGTAACATCGTGTTATATCATAATCTTGAATGTGCACGCTTTCCGTGCCATGATAGTTGTTTCAAAGTTTACAGTGTAGTGAGTGAACTTCATTCGAATAAATTTTTTTATTACGCATGCGGGAAAAGTGCTACCTCAGCGCCCGCTGTTTCGGTTGGAAAGTGGCTGATTACCCATTCATCCGATTTGCGTGCGACAAGTAAGCTTGTCGCACTCGAATCGGATGAATGGGTAATCAGCCACTTTTCAACCGAAACAGCGGACGCTAATATAGCACTTTTCTCGCATTTGTAATAAAAAGTAGTATGTGCATCTAGTGCGATATTGTCAATTGTCTACTCAAGCGAATGAACGCACTCGCTGCGCTCGTGCGCTCAATTTCGCTCTCGTGGGAAATTGACAACTTATCGCACTAGTTGCACAATATACTATTTTCACACGCTACGAAAATCATGTATGACTGATCGATAAAAAATGAAAATCAGTTGATATGCATAAACTTAGGAGTTTGTATGGTTCTGGTATCAATGAGAATAATAATGAAATGCCGCAGAACTGAAGCACTCCTTTGATGGACTTGATTAGATGACATTTAATTGTCTTTAACCGGTTTTTCTTTCTATTCCTAGTACAGCATTAGATATGCAAATAGCTGTTGTTCTCTTGCGACTAAGCGACTGTTTACATCGAAGTGTGGAATTGAATGATAGTGATGATTCAAGTGAAACTGTGACTAAGGCAAATGGTAGTGTGCAAAGTACCTCTCAGTTGAGTGCAGGTATCGTAACATTTCCTTAAAAGTGCTTTGGGTGATTGGCCACATGGTGTTCATGTCGAATATAGTATGATGAGAAATGGATGTAGACAGGAGCAGATTTGATATGTCATTGTACGCCCAGCAACAGACAGGAAGAACAAAAATGGCTGGTGACAAATCCAAGTCGAATATCATCAGAATATTCAGAAACGCAATTACAGAATTACCAAGTAAACAATACGAAGGTACCATTGATGTTTGGTGGCTGTATGACGATGGTGGATTGACTCTACTTTTGCCGTACATTATAAGCACTCGTAAGAAATGGTCTGGTAATAAATTACGCATATTTGCGTTGGCGAATGAAAATTCCGATTTGGAATACGAAGAGAGAAAGTGAGTATTGGATATAGAATAGATGGATGCAACTGGATCTTCATCTTAAATTTATGGTAATTGCATAGTACACATTCTCATCTGCAGTATGGCAAGTCTATTGTCGAGATTCAGGATTGATTACTCGTGTCTCAACATCATTTCAAACATATCAAACACTCCCAAGCCCGAGACAAAAAAATTTTTTAATCGTCTCATAGAAAAGTTTTTGGGTTCGTCAAACTCTCACGATGCACATGACGATGGTTGTAATAAAAATTTCATATTTTTCTTGTAACACATTTCGGGTTCTTAGTATATTGATTCTTGGTGAACGAATTTCATGATTGAATTAATGATCGAATGAATATACGGTTACGCGTTGTTTTAGAATAATCTTCGTATCTTATTAATCTTATACATCCTACAATGCTCATCCTATTGAACAGAACGTATGTTCTATAGAATAATGAGAGATAAGCATATTTGATATTGGGAATTATTAAATTAATTTGAAATATGTGTCTCATATAAAGTGTAGTGCTGCAATAGACGGAATTCACGAGAATCAGTTAACCAAGAACCCTTGTTTCAGTATATAATTATTATTTCAAATTCTGATTGTGTTAGGCCTAATTATTACACAATCCGAACTGGCGGCTATGGAAGAGAAAACCAATCGGCACTTGAGGCTGCGTGAATTGTTGATTTACAATTCAATGGATGCCAATCTTATCGTCATGTGAGCGATAGTTACTTTTATTCCTAATGAAAAACTATCAATCAATGTGGCGAGCACTCAATACAATAATCATGTTTTTTTCATTCGTTAGGACGTTACCAATGCCCAGAAAAGAGGCTGTTTCGGCGCCACTATATATGGCGTGGCTTGAAATACTGACGCGTGACATGCCAGCTTTTTTATTAGTGCGGGGTAATCACACTTCTGTATTAACATTCTATTCTTGATAGCTTTTGATTGTATATTCATTCCACACATTTTTGGAATGGAGAAATACTTGAGGTCAAACATATTGCCTCAATCATTTCCAATTGATGTTATTCGACCAAAAAGAACAATTGTGAAGTAATTAATAAATGAATTGGCGGCTATGAAAGAAAATGACCTGAGACAGAAAAGTTTTTCTTCCCTTTATCGACGTATTTCCAAATGTATATTGGTAAACTACCACGAAGTTTGATTTTTAATCATGAAGATAATTTTTTGGGGTCCGCTATCAAATCCTTCCTGAAATAAACAAAACCATTCACTATCATTCATTATTTATCGTTTGTTAAACTGTGTTTTCTGTACTTTTCTCCGTTGCTGAGGCTGCTCGTACTTTGTTCCAGCAACATGCACCATGCATTTCCTTCTCTGAGAAACGTTCATTTTTACTGGAGCTTATTATTACGAATATTCTTGGCCTATATGGAGTCGTAACATATGTCCATTATCTGTTTGGCTGATTTAGTTCTCATGGATTTCTAATCGCGTTTTCAAGTCACTTCGCCATACAGATTTCTTCATACATTTGTTGTATAGCAGCTGAAGTTGAATGATCGGACAATACCTCTTTCTGAAGAATGTATTGGAGCTACCAAATCTATCATGGTTATGGCTTCTCAGTAAGTTCCATGGTAGTTGTTATGCGTATCGAGATGATGCGGATCTTGAATTAAAAATTGGTTTTAGCCATGTGAATAATTTATATGCTATTGATGATTATAGCACTATTATGGGAGACGTGGGATTATCAAGTATGGGTGTATTCGTTGCTATCGTTCAAATTCAATATAATCATAATCTGAAGAGGCGTGATGTGATAACACATGAATTCAGTTGTTTTGAGATAACTGAATCGTTAATTAGAACATATGCATAATATCTTTTTTTTTCATTGATATGATTTTGTGAGAAATTTTGCAGGCGAATAGATAGTGCTATCACGTCGTCTTGAGGTATATATAATATGTAGTTTAACAGTATAACAGTTAAATAAAGGGGAAAGAAATGGGTGATTCGAGTGTTGCAACCAAATGAGTTCATTATTGTTTGTATAGTCAATGGAATGTCGATGGTACAGAAATTGATCGATTATGGAAAATAATCACGAAATGAAAAACGGTCATACTTGAATTGACAATTCACTATTTTATGTTCTATTTTTTCTTGACTTACAAGAACGTTATGCATGCGTTCACATAATCCATTCGACATGTTCAGACTTAATAAATATGTGTATGTTTGATATTTAATGCAGGTAGATATCATTGTTGAATTGACAGAAGAATTCATTAGTTACATCAACTCCCTCAATTATGAGATAGCTCCTCCAGCCTAATTGCGCACGCGTATATACGTATGCTCATGATTGTTATTGGGCGTGTTCGGCCGAATTGAGTCCTTGATGACCCTAGTTAGACAGTTAGATCAAAGAAATTTTGAGCTGAGCGTTGCGCTATGAAGGGCAGAAGTCTTTCCTATCCCCCTTAATATCGATAGAGAGAGGAGGGGGGATCTGTGTGGACCACAATTGGTGATGGCCGATCGTGAGTAGCGTGAGTAGATCTTGCCCTCTCTGGTCACAATAAAGGTTATGCCACATTGGTCTGGCCGTACAGAGGGAGTACTTTTTACACCAAGTCTGGTAGCAAAAGTTGTCTTGTGACGAATGTACCGAGGTATTATATTGTTGGTGCTTGATTCATCATAAACCAGAAACGATATGACCGACTGGCATTTTTACCACGATCGCGTGTCGTGTCACGCGAGACGTAGTCTGATATTTGTTGATTTTCTCGGAGTATATTTACTGGACGTGATCTAGTTGTTATAAGTTATATTCCTATAATTGAAATGTTGCACCGTTACTTGTGAGCGAAGTGAAATAAGATGTATTTAGATGAGATTTGAAAGGCAACATGTAGTTGGTAAAAAGATTATAGTTATTTGGAATCAGATAGATGGAGATGTGAATTTAATTCTTTCATTGAGAATAATATTCTCCCTAGCGTAATTGAATGTTCTATGCTATTCTCCTGATGTGAATTTGCGTTGAATTTGTTATCAATAATGAACGTTATTACTACAGAGTACCCAGAGTATCAGAAGTATGTCTAATTACCATGTAAAATTCATCTCTCAGTAATTTTCCGAATGGTTTGTTCCTCATCAACACATGATCGCACATTGGAGAACTATGGAATATTCGGAGGAAATTTTTTAATGAGAGCTACATTCATGGTAATATTTCAGCGTCGATTATGATTCATGGATAGTGAAGAAATTGTGTATGCATACAAAAAAACGTGAATTCTTCATCAAAAATATTATGGTCTTATTATCGAACTATCATCGAATGAATTGGTGGCGATACCTATTACACTAGTGGGTATATACACATACTTATCTTCATATATATATGGAATTCATTAAAAATAAAGCGTATAATCCGTGTTTGAAGTCTATGGATGTCTACTTATATCTATTCCTTAATTATGTATACGCAACCAATTTCGATCCATCAGGGGAAACTTGATCTAATTTATCATAGCGATGTTGAACTTCATGCGTGATATATAAGTCATCAGCAATTCCATAATATGTCGTAAACGTTGATAGTATCGAATAACAGACTGGTATAAAAAAAATATTGATTAAAACTTTTGAAATATTAAGGAGCGTAGCTAAAAATACAAATGCATCATTGAGAAGTAGTAATTGAACTGAAAGGAAGACATGGAAAAAGAATGATATAGTGCTGAGTATTTGGAATTGATAGACACAATCTATAAATCAACTGGCCAGAAAGTTGAGACTGGACTGCTGCAGTGAAGCCAGATCGCTGCCTAGAAGTTTCCTTACTTTTCGTACTTTTCGATGGAGCCTACATTGGTTTTGTCGGGAAGTGGGGGAAATGTTAGGCAGCGATCTGGATTCACTGTACTCTTGTTCAACTAATTCACGCTCACTATGAATCCTTCCAATTAGCTCGGGAGACAGTACGAATATGCATACATACATGAGTCTGATTCTGGAGTTAATCCAATAGAGTTATGCCCGGGGTGACTGCGATTCAGTGGGAGTCATTTTGACGAGTTGTAATTCGTCACTCGTGACACGAAGCGAATTTTTTGCATACTGAATAGTTATACTATCAGATTAATGGGAGTATCTCCCAGTTATATCGGATACTCATATTTTGTTTTACTGTATTAGTTACGTGTACATGTGCCTATTGCACCTCTTCACATAGCTCTTGAGCACATGTGCATACATGCGCACACTTGAACTAGTGAAGGTGCACTATATGAGGGTAGCTCATTTGGCTGGGGAACTCACCACTCCTTACGTTTCAACACGACTCTTTCGTTATGATTTTTGGATAATGCATCCAGAGTTTCTATTGAAAATAGTTATGTCAGCTGACTATATTGACGCAAAGAGAAGATGTGATTCGCGACCAGCCTCACCGCTTGCGAAGTCATATTGACATGCATAGTACCCTGCTCGTCATATTAAACTTCATATTCGTTTCTTGCGATATCGCCGAAATTCTATCATCGATTTTGATCATTCTTTTCATTTAGTTACAGACTTCATTGAAATCGGTGTCATTTGCAATTCTACACCGAAATGGCTGGGAAAGTAGTCAATAGGGATATGACAAATTGGTCAGGTATGATGAAGAATATCATGAACATGACAATGAAAATCAATTTCATTTCATTTATATCACTTGTAATAATGACACGAGATCAATCGCAACATTCATTATATGGTTATTGCACTTCGCACCGGGTGGGTGAAATATGGACGATCAGTTTTGTCGTCCTATACTATCGGAGAGTAACTACCACAGCTATACATCCAAAATATAGAATAAAGTTGTCACATTCTCAGTGTTATGTTCGAGCTTGTTTTGTGAACGTGATTACCGATGTAAGTATATCATTAGCATTTCGCATAAACGGATGAAAATTGTCTGTTCTAGGTGTTATCCTGTTACTTGTCTGTACTCCAACGACGCAATTACTCCAAAGTATCGTGTTCGCTTATGGACAAGACGTCAACTCAATGCCTAAGTTTTTGGATGAATCTCCGGTGAACCATTTCAATTCTTTCAATATCACACACAATACCGATATAGGATCATTGCTACTCACCAACAGTAGCAACATTATTGATGCGCATCAGACAATAATCAGGGAAAATATAACGGTTCAAACCATGGATATTGCTCCAAATGACACTTTGGAACGCTTGAATATTTCAACAAAACTTGAGAATGCTGTGAAGCGTTTGGGAGTGTCGGAGCTGGCACCAATATCATCCAGCCGTCCTGAAATGGTGATTTTATATAACGACACGAAATTATTTAGACACAGAAATTTCACTGCAACCAATGGGCCAATTACAGACATAATGTACGATGAATTTCCAGTAACTATCTTCAATTTACAGAACGATTCCAGTCCGATGGGGAAAATAGGAATTATTAATAATGATAATAGGTTATTTTTGAAAAATTCTGTGATACCCTTGCGAAAAATGAGTGACTCCAGTCCCGAGAACGGTCGAAAAAATGTTGAGAACAACAAAATGCAGACAAATAATTCTGATGTGAATAATCATTATAGTGTGAATAATAATTTGGTGAGGAGCAAACTGAATGGAATATATCTTCAGCAAAATAGCATTGGCAGAAGTAATGTCGAAAAACAATTCATTATCACTAGACCACCGGCTGCTGTTGATGATAAGAATATGCAACAAATGAAGCAATTGATGTGCAACAAGAAACTGATCGACTCACCAGTAGAAAATGTGAACGATTCATTCGAAACTTTCGTGAATCGAACAGATTTACAACTGCAGAATATAACCCTCTCGTTCCTAACGAAGCAGTGGAATTGTCAGAGTAATGCGGATAATATCCCACATAATGTAAGTGATGATGATGTGTCGGTCAAAACTTATTCACATTTATCAGATAAAAGACTACGCAAGGTTATCGAAAATAGTGTTACACATCCAAAAATAATTCCGCTAAAGAACATCACTCCAGTACAAACTTCGATTCATACCAGATCTAAAGAGAGTGATTCCAACGAAACACTCACAATGCCCCATCCAAGTGCCGAGAGTTATACTTCCGAAACGAAATTGCTCTCTTTACCATTCGATATGACAGAAAATTCAACTGAGACGCCCCAAGTTGATGAAATGTATTCATCATCAATATCTTCATCAACAATACAACCGTATTATATGTCTAATGATTCAGATTCAACATTACTTGATTTGATCTCCCCAACATCGATAATTCATGCAGTTACATCTGATACTGCATCGGTTGAAAATGCCGAAAAAACTGGTGGAAATGTAATAACTTCCCCAACGTTCGCCGTAAATTCATTACCGTCTACAAATAACGCACAAGCCAATGATACAAGAAGCCGGCAAGTCGCTGTAGACCGAACAACCATGTCAATCATAGAATATGAATTTATTGCACTCAATGCAACGACAATTGACGCTGTCGTTGACATGCATAATTTCAACGCTGACACGATGGAGAATTGGAACCAGCATGACAGTGATTCTTATATATCTACAATGACCATTATCAACAGCAGTGACATACCAGAAGTATCGTCCAATTCTAATAAGTCACTTTCAATAACAACTGACACACCTCGAGATACTACTGTTCACACCCCATCGACAAATAACAATTTTTACGACACAACATCAGTAATCACCGATGAAATCACAACATCCATTTCTTATACAGCGACATTCACTTTTCATACCTCCACTGTTCCATCAATGACTACAGTTGTCAATAGAGATTCGATTGTAATTGATGCGAGCGAAGAATCTATGATTCTAGATGTAACTGACACGACCGCTATCACAACAACGATAACATCAGCAACATCAGTCTTCGAATATAATATTGAGGCAAAAACATATGCTACGAGAATTGATTCTGCAACCGTTATAGACCTTGAGAATGGCACAACTGTCAGTACGCTTCATACTACAAGCGACACTAAGCATTTGGTGACCGAAAATGACACAGTGATTGTCAAAATGAATTTTGAAACTGGTTGGTCCAACGTGTGCCAACAATTATCAACGCTCAAACAAGTTTTTGCCGATGTTTTATCAGCCGGAATAGACAAGTAAGTGAGAAATTTTCAAAAAAATCATATAGATTCTCAATGAATATTGCAGAATTTCTATTGTAATCATGAATCACAAGTAGCACATAAAGAAACGTCTCCCATTATGAAGAAATGATTTTATTTTCCAGAATTTTTTTGGCGTCTCAAATTATTTTTCGAGAAAATCTGTGTACAAGCTATATTCAGATGGATACTGGCATTGCATCAACGAATACAGCTGTGCCACTGACTTTTCTTCTATATGTTGTTGATCGAGACGGGGCATTCGATGCGGTTTCTACGAAGTTGTTACCAAGTTTATATCGAGATTCATCACTAAAGCTGCAGAATATATCCGTGAGTTAAGCAATAATTTCTTTAATTTCGTTAATTCATTTGACTTCAGAAATTCAATAATCCTCTCAGATACTAACCAGAATGGCTTACTGTATTGTATTCATTCTAGTCTCTTTTTTGCTTACAGATACACAGTTTCCAGCTGATCGAAGCGTCTGATACGAGCAATTCAATTGCAGTCATAATAGTTTCTTGCGTGGCATTTACTTGTCTCGTTCTCCTGGCAAGTCTCCTGGTGGGCAAAATTTTCAATACTATTATTGTATTTTTACTGGCATTTCATGTATAACCGTATCGCAACACATTAATTCTCAATTCAACAGTTTGATTTGTTTCATTAAATTATTCGAATGAAGTGTCTAGTAAATAGAAATTCACCACTTCCTAGATTCAGCATCTAGTTTCTCGGAATTGAATTGAAATATTTACTACTTTTTGAGCCTAAATATTTTCATGAAATTATGCTCCTCTGGCTTAGTCGAGTCGTTTAAAAATTCTTTTCCTCTTCGAAATTACACGCTTAATACAGCAAAGTCCCTTGGAGTGTACCAGCTTATATACGAACATCACGCCTATATGGTCATGAGGATCACAACTTTTTACGTGCCTATATGAATACACACTCCGTATTTGTTATCGGAACTGTACATCATAATCTCTTCACGTTGATTCTAATTAAACAAATGCGTGTATATATGTCCCCGCATCTGGTCTCGATGTGATTAGAATATTAAAAGCGATATTGGATGGCTGATATTTTTTCATTAATAATTCGGTTTTCAACGTCACTCCAAACACATCATTGACTTTATCATCACGTCAGAGCTATGAATTGATTCCAAATGTTCTAGTTTGTAATGAGAAAACGCCAAACGAGATTCAATTATGGGGAAAGATGTCGACCAGTTTCATTGGATGCCTATAGCTTGGATAACATTTCAGCGTTCAATAGTGTACGACGAAAAGGAGCTATGAGAATGTCGAAGCGCAGCTATGGTAATCCAGCTTTTGAGGATTCGGTAGGTTTCATATTCGACTCTGTGAGGTTATAAGTGTCACACAAAGTGATGGAAAATTTTAAATATATGACAACAGAAATACCATCTGCTGTGTAAAATATGTCGCAATAAACGAAACATTATCATGACGTTATGATGATGAAGCAATGGTCATTTTTCATTATATAGCTATTTGACGCTTCTGTTTCAGAATGCCATCCCATCGCATCCACTAAACTATGCTGGTATCTCGGCATTCCACATTCAACAGAACGCTATAAATGAAGAGTTTATCAGCATACCACAGCTGTCAATGCATATTGCAGAGTTACCTATTGGGGCAGAAATTAAAAATAGATATGCCAATATTATACCGTTACCTGAGACACGTGTACCGTTAATGAAAATAGATAACGATCCGGTGACTGAATATATAAATGCCAGTTACATTCGAGGTCCTAATAATGTATCTAAATATTATATCGGATGTCAAGCGCCAATAGACACGACTGTTATCGATTTCTGGCGCATGATTTGGGAACAGCAGTCGAAGCTCATTATAATGCTGACAGATTTGATCGAAAATGGAATTGAGAAGTGCGCTGAATATATACCGCCATCTGAAGTGACTGATTGTCATCGGCTCTACGGATGCTTCGATGTCACATTGAAGAAGCGTGAAATAAAAGAGAAATATGCTATTTCTACGATACATTTGAAGGTATGAAAATTCTGTTTTATCAATTTCGTACATATACGCATGATGAAAATGATCATCTCGCTTGAAGAATATATCAAATGGGATCTTTCATGATGGTTAGTACAGAGGGCCAATAAGATGTTAACTCATCTTCTTCAGCAATGTTGATAATTGTTGAAACTGAAGACTCGTTCAATGAAATTTTCTTTTTATATGCTATATTTTAATTTGATATGCGATTTCTTATGTTCTTATAGAATCTGGAGGCCAATTCATGTAGGGAAGTAGCTCATATTTGGTATTTGTGGCCAATGAATGGCATCCAAATGGATGCAGCTGGACTGATAGCTGTTTTACTGGAAGCTCGAGCTATTCAGCGTGACGATTCGGGACCAATTGTAGTCCACTGCAGTCCGGGAACTGGAAGAACTGGTACTTTAATAGCTCTCGATTTGGGGATCAGACAGTATGAAATGTCGGGAACGGTTGATGTACCGAAAATTGTTTATACTATTAGGAAAGATAGGGCTGGAGCAGTACAGACTAAGGAACAGTATTGCTTTATTTATAAGGTAAAGTGAGCATACCTGAAAGTAGGGAAATCTCCCACTGAGGAATACTTCATTTCATTGACAATATAGTTATTTCCACTCAATATCCGATGTTTTTTTTCAGGCATTAAATTTTTACGCGACAAAACTAGTGAGCGGAAAACTTGAATCCACTTGATGTATAGTGATTGATTCAATTTTGTGAAACTGAATCTGATATCGTACTAGGATGGTTCTCGATTTAAGGTGATAACATATGATAAATTTTTTATATCGTCGCCAATTGAAGCATGATTATCCATTGCGAACGTGCGACAAAAATATATTGATATGAATATACAATTTTTACCTATAATAACTTAACATTCCAATACTCGCGTTATTACGTCTCAATGATGATTCAGAACTGATATGCGAACATGCGTAAGTTTATTCATGAACGGAATTGCTATCATAATTAATCTATTAGCAAGTTGATTGAGTATGACCATGAAAAATTGGTGTTTACCGACCACATGAGGGTCTTGTCACTTATAAGGTACATAATATTCTTCAGGGAGAACTTTTTCATTTCTGTGAAATTATCAATTGGGAAATATCTTGTACAAGTCGATATCACACTAACCTCATACTGTGAGAAGCTATTGCTTATATCAATATTTCCTTGGGAAAAGAGATGATAAATTGAGTGTAGTTAATATCACGTTGAACAAAATATATACTTATATCAAATAAAAATAAAAAATTTCAAATTCGAGCTTCCGCAAAACCTAATCCGATGATTGATGAGATGAGATACAGTTTGTAGTTTAATATTGTATGCAAGATATTTTCTATTCATGTAATTGTCATACAATATGCCCATTCACGAAAGCCACAACTTTGTTAGTTATATCACAATGAACGCTCTCTATTTTTATGTATTGGGACTCCAGCTAACTGTGTTTTAGCTGATAGTGAAGTCACATTACTACTGCTGTAAGCGGAATGAAGAATTATGGAGGATTATTATCCTTCATACCTTAGAATGGATATAATGTGAGAATTTCTATCATTAATATCAAGTTTTAGACTAGCATCGAAATAGCAATTATATATACTGTATAAGTGTGTGAATATATATTTATTCAAACAAATATGTAGATAGTCCGTGAAAAATATATTATCAGGTGATGAAAAATTCATTTATGAAATTTCGTATAGTTAACATCGTTCGTACATGAATGAGTTTATACATAAGGATATACGATGTGGTGATTTACAATCGGTCGACTGTCGGCATCTGAGAAATACCGGTTTAACTATTTTATTGTTTGTCTATGATACGACACATTGATCATAATCAAGTAATCAAACTCTATATGATGAATATATATATACACATGTTTCTTATGTAAATAGCATGTGATGTTGAATGACATTGGAGGTAAACATGGAATTACGTTCATACACATATTTTGAAGTATACACATATATATTGTATGTGAGAATTAGAGTTTATATATATATATATATATAGCTCGATGTTGTAGTCAGGTGGAATATAAGCTGGATATTACTGGATTGAACTGGATTTAGGCTGTTGAATCCAGCGGCTACTGGTGACCAGTGTCTATATTGAAGCAATCTTTCATTTTATGCGTTACATGACTCAATATAGTTTCAACAAATTAAAATTTGGAAGAATGCACGGTTCTTGTACAATTGTTAACTGAACAAGAAATTTTGAGAATCTTCGATTGGCGATGGATTATTGGATCTCTGGGAATGTGCTAGGCAAATTTCGTAATCAGCTTTCAACGTGGGTCATGCGTAATGCAAAATACATCGAAGTCACGAAAGAATTTACAATATCTTTTGTGGCCAATTGGTTTTCGTCTCGCAATGAACACGATATAAGGAATCTATATATGGATTATGGATGGAGCAGATGCACGTAAAATGTAAATATGGATATCTAATTACGGCAATTACTATGATAATATTCCTTATCATCATTTTCAATAATTTTCATACAATTTATTTTCATTTGACTCAATGCTGAGCATCATGTTCTCGGAACATTGACTTATTTGTATATATTGGAATAATTTCATCTATGGCCAGCACATATGTATTTGAATGACAATATTGGAATGAATGTCTATCGAACTGAGATCTTTACTAAAAAAGAACCTACCAAGCATCCCATCTCGGATGAGAATTTCATTCTTTGAGTATTGATAACTTTGTGATTGCGCACTACGATTACGGCACGCAATTTTAGTATCAACTCGACGGTGCGGAAGCTCAATAGCATCTCTTCAAGGTCATATAGTCCAAAATACGTATGCACATCTCAATGTTTGTGTAAATTTTTTTTCTATGGATAGAAATGACACTTATTATCGGATGACGTAATTATTATACACCATTCCGTCTGTATTATATTCTAACAATATTAAACATGTCTTGTTATGTCGAATTATATCTCAGTGTCTAGGGTAATGTCTTTTGAAAATAAGTAATCTCACAGTGATTGCAAAATCCATTCATACTTCAGTGGAAACCATCATTGTGGAACCTCATGAGATCGATTATCAGTTTGGGGACCATACTCAGATTGCTGTACTATCGCATCGAAATGTGATTTTAATGGGACGACCATGTGAATTCAAACTCTTTATCGTCTTATGAGTTTATCTCCTTTCTTGTCTATGATAGATGCTACAACTCCGATTAATGATACAGCAAACGGATTTTCAAGAGTACGCATAATGCTGAGGTATACGGCCATGGATATCGTTTATATCAACATTCTTCTACAGAGTCTGAATGGTCTGGGATTATATGCGGATGATGATGATAGCACGATCGAAATACTTATTATTTTGTTGTATATGTGGTCATTTTCTTAGACAAAATAACATAGATTCATAATGAATTTACATGAATTATACGGGTCTGAGGCAAACAAGATGAATCATTGTCACGAATTGATATTATTTCCTCGTCATGTTGGACATCATTTGATGAGGAATTGTGGACAGATGCAAGATGAAAGATGTATTCATCAAAAATAATTCATATATGAGGATAAGATAATACGATATAGATATTCGCAAATAATGATGAGGTATCTGTATTGGGGTAACATTGTATTTCTTCACCAGCATATACTTTTTGAGAAGGATGATTGAGATAAGTACATAGTTATAGCTATTCCATCTCATGTTATTTGGTTGAAATAGTGCACATAAATAACAGAAATTTAGTCTTCAATTCAAGAGGCATATTCTTACTATACCGCACTATCATTCATATTAGTCTCGGAATAATAGTCAATATCAATTTCATTTGAACATCTGTGAACACAATATCTATCTGCATTTATATAGCTTGATATGTGTGTACAAATGCATTATATTGAGATTGTGAGAATTACCGGGGTTCGAGGAATTTGAAGAGTGGGGAAAGAAGTGAAGTGAGTGTGGCTAGAAAGAGAGTAAGTATCTGAATATGTGGTAAACAAACAGGAACAGAAGCACGGGAAAATATCATTACACCTCTACAAAATTTGGAAGTGACTTAGTCGTCATCATTCATTGAAATGCAACGTGACTCATGATAATTAAGATATGGCCATTTATATTGTCGACTCCTGTAATTTATCTACAATTCGTCACTCTAATCCACTATCATTATACATTCGATAGATTGTAATTTCCATCAAAGGCTATTCGAAAAAAAGGCATTAGCAATATAAACTTATATAAATCGTCTAATGGAACAAAATTCTTTTTCATGATACAACGGAAACTTTGTGTATAATATCGTATGAGTTGATGGCCGATGTAACTGAAAGAAAGGGCAAATGAATGATCAGTGTTGAATGCTTGTAAATAAGGGTGAAACCGATGATATTCAACTTCACGCCATTGCTGATCAAGTTGATTACGGGGTTAATATAATTGACTTGATTATGCAGGGTGAAATATAGTGGTCGGCCAATCAGCACTTAGAGCGGTTCAAAGTGAACAGTTTGTGTTATATAAATGACGGATTGGAAGACGTTCATTAGTGTAAAGAGTGATACTGTTGTGACAACAAGATCTAGGTTCCCACCTTGATCCATGAAAGATTGCATTACATAGCAAGTAAATGTGTAAGGAGTTTGGTAAGTCAATTGTTCGTCGACAGAGTTGATATTAGAGATGAAAAATTTTGTGTTGAATTTGTCGTTTACATTGATTCTCAGTGAACAGTCTGACCATATCGACGCTGTGGTGCAGACGCAGTGAAGCAAATTGTTATATTGAACTTAATGTTTATGCGTATTTTTTTTGCTAAAAATATGAGAGAATGAATGATACAATTGACGTTTTGCCAACTATTCTGATGACTCCAATAACAGAAGTTAATGTTGTGAATTTAGTGGAACGAATATGAATAATCAGTTGAGATAATTTGTTTGTAATGTCCCAGTAATGTTTCGTATTCGTGAAATTATGAGCCCCCCCCCCATCCTCATTCTTCGATAAGTTACAGTACCGCTGTTGCTATATTGGATGTTGTAATGCGTGCGTTTTGAATGTATAGAGAATGATTTTATGCGTGCTCCTCATATTGACGGTGAAATACGAAAAAGGTGATAGTTGCGCGTAAACCGCGACCCACACATGAGGTTGAGGTATATACTGTTCGTGAGTGTTGGTCGTGACCGTAGGGTTGAAGGGTGGAGGCAGAAGGAAATATCAACCATAAGATTTGAAATACCGATTATTCAAGCCCATGTAATTGATTATATTTGGACTCATATAATATTATATCAACATATTTGTATTTATTGAGGAAAAAAGCAACACAAAATGAATAATCGACGATCAATCATTCTGAGGTATTTAGACATGAGTACTGAAATTGAATACTCACACATATACACACACACAAACCCGCGAGCACGTATGAAATGTATGAATGCCTGTGAAATAGAAAAGACGTATGTTTGTGTTTCTAAGTAATAAGTTTGGAATACGTGTTATATATCGGTTAGCACTTTAGTTTGAGGAACCCGCCCATTGAATCTCTTCATTTTTCTAATACATTTTGCCGCTCACTAACACCATTCTCTGGTCTATCGAATGAAGCAGTTCGATGGATGATGATTATAACATATCCTATTAACCTTATGCTATCAAATAAACGATGTTTTAGTCTATACAAGAAGGAAACCGAATCTTTTACCCTTGATAACCTGAAATTATTCCAATAACGTGCTGGTTCTATGCTAGTCATTAGTTAACTTCATTAGTGTGATGATGATATTGCTTACGGGATATTTTTTTTTTATGTGGTAATGTAATTTCTCATTAGAAAACTATCGTGTCCAGTGATTGGATTGAGTTGTCAATTAGAAGCCTCTTTCATGACAATGAATTATTTTCTTGAGTCTTGGTAATGTATAGAAATTACAATAGATCATATGGAATGAAATAATATAATGTAAATTGATGCATATAATCCTGCATATATTTCTAATTGATTTCGTGTAGTTCTTTCAATAATTTCCAACGTGAATGATTATCAGCAGCATTATTGTTCATGGTTTAATACACTTAAATTATATACATATACATGAATATTGAGAATGTTTTGTTTATACCCTTATGCTCGTGATTTTGTATATTTTGGAATTTATGAACCTTGCAGTTGTCTATTGAAATATGATATGAAAGAGTAGCAGAAACCGATGATAACTGTGTTAAAATTATCGCGAGGGGCACCTGGAGGAAACAAAATATTTCATGACTCAATGCTTCTTATATTGAGTCATTTGTAATGCTTAACGAGACATACATATTTACTGATCAATTTTTCGCGATTGTTTTTTTATCATTAAGACATTATGCTTCATTGAATGACAGTATTTGATATTTTACAGGATTACTGGGATGGAGAGTAAACACCAAATTCATAATGGCTCCGGCGATACAAGCACCAAGAATCAAACTAGTCGTAAGAAATCTGCAATGACATTGAACGTTAACGGACTGTGGGATGTTTTGCCGCGTTTGGATCACTATCGGTAATGAAAGTTACAAATGTATATGAGAGGATATTATATATGGCGGAGGTTTAATTTGTTGGTATATATCTATATAATATTAATATATGAATATATCTAATAACTTGAATTTACTAGAATGAGCAAACGCGCCAAGCGACCATCCCTGAGTGACCTGCATGATGGCAGTTCATCTCCCAAAGTGAGTATATGTTCACATATACATCACAACAAGATAATCCTTTTCTACTTGAACAGGTAGGCTGAAGTAATTGATACGGCCCATTTTTTCTTTCTCAGGATGCTAATATGGAAGCAGGTGTGACGTTTCCTGGTCAAACTCTCACTGAGTACAATGGTGTAAAATTGGGGTGGATTCAGGGTGTTTTGATACCGTGTCTACTGAATATATGGGGTGTTATGTTATTTCTTCGTATGTCATGGGTTGTAGCACAAGCTGGTATTTTCCAATCACTCATCATCATTGCAATATCAGCACTCGTATGTGTTATCACAACGCTTAGTTTGAGTGCAATTAGCACAAATGGTGAAGTAAAGGGAGGTGTGTATATAATTATATTGCACTGAGATTATCATGTTAAGAGGGTACTGAACTATTGATAATGAAGAGTTTTCATGCGAAGATGAATCAGTTGTCCAAGAGTCTGTTGTATTTTGGGAATTGAATGTACACAGTGAAGATAAACATTAAGTCTCTGAACTCAGTACAAAAATCATTTTGATTAATGTGATGCAACTTATGATTATTTTTGATTGCAAGTCATGTTACGACAGAGCATAATTCATGGATGGTGTTTTCTCGTATTTTTCGTACATTCGGAGAGCGATATGAATGCATCCAAGATTTTTCTGTTATGACTTATAGGAGGAATATACTTTATAATCTCAAGATCGCTCGGACCGGAATTCGGTGCATCTGTTGGGATAGTTTTTGCGTTTGCCAATGCCGTCGCGGCTTCAATGAATACCATTGGATTTTGCGATTCATTAAATGAGCTTTTACGAGAACATGGTCGGAAAATCGTAGATAATGGAGTGACGGACGTGAGGATAATTGGTGTCATTGCGATTTTCATAATGATACTCATTTGCGCCATGGGAATGGAATGGGAATCTAAGGTATGCCTCAACAAATATACTCTTCGTTTCATATGCATACATATTATTAAACATTTACTGAGACAGAAGAATTTTGGTTTCAGGCTCAAAATTTTCTAATTGCTATAATTGTTATTGCCATTTTCGACTTTATTATCGGGACAATAATTGGTCCCCGTGATATTGAACAGAAGGCTGCGGGTTTCACAGGCTTCTCATTGGAAATATTCCAACAGAATTGGCATTCGGATTATCGTAAATTTGAAAATACGACATACGATCTATTTTCAGTTTTTGCGATATTTTTTCCTTCAGTGACAGGAATACAAGCGGGTGCAAATATCTCTGGTGACTTGAAAGATCCTGCAAGCAGTATACCTATTGGTACTCTTTTGGCACTCGGCATTTCTATGATAAGTTATGTGACATTCGCATTGTTTGCTGGGGGTGCTGCGCTCCGTGATGCTAGCGGTCTAGTTGTTAATGGCACTATAGTGAAATGCATTAGTTCTGATTGCCAGCATGGACTCCATAATAGCTTTTCTGTAAGAAGATACAATTATAGTAGAGAAGTTTATTTGAGTTGACAATAATTGATGAAATTGCTATTGAAGGTGATGCAGCTGATGTCATTGTGGGGCCCATTCATTTATGCTGGATGTTTTGCAGCTACGCTGTCGACCGCGTTGACAAATCTTATTTCAGTGCCACGATTGATCCAAACTCTGGGTCAAGATCGCATTTATCCTGGGTTAATTTTCTTCAGCAAAGGCTATGGCAAATCTGGGGAACCTTATCGTGGTTATGTTCTGACGTTTGTAGTTGCTGCTGTATTTCTTCTAATTGGTGAGTAGCTTTCATTTGGTGATACGGAAAATATAGACAGAAAACAACAATAGATGCGACAATTATGTGGGAATGTTAATTGGTTTTAATGGTATTATAGCTAATTTGAATGCTGTGGCGCCTCTGATTTCAAACTTTTATTTAGCATCTTATGCATTGATAAACTTTTGCACTTTCCATGCGGCGTTCATAAGACCGCTTGGATGGCGGCCTACATTTAAGGTGCGATAAATTTCAAATATAAATGAAATATAGAAGTAAAGAATGATGTAAGAGATGATGGTAGACATGTAGAAATAATGGGACTCGTGAATTTAATATGTTTTTGCAGTACTACAATACATGGTTGTCGCTTGTCGGATTCATTCTTTGTGTAGCGTTCATGTTTTTGATTGATTGGACAACAGCATTAATCACATTTGTGGTGATTTTTGGTCTGTATTTGATTGTCGTATATAGAAAACCGGATGTTAATTGGGGTAGCAGTACTCAAGCACAAACGTACAAGACTGCTTTGTCCATTGTTTATAGGTATTATTGTAAAATCTTAATATAAATGGTATTTTTTTCACTGAAATGGCATGACTGGTGGAATGTAATATGAAAATGGTTTCAGATTGAATTGCATTGACGAACATGTGAAAAACTACACCCCACAAATTTTGGCATTATCAGGGCCACCGGGAATTCGGCCGGATGTACTTCATTTGGCTAATCTTATAACGAAGAATAATTCACTACTTATTTTGGGTGATGTGCACCATGTGAGTATGATGAAAATATTGTGAAATATGCCGTGGATTCGGTGCGCTGTCAATATTGAACGTTTCTTTAAACAAGTGTATTAACAAAAAAAAAAAAAAAAACGTAGGCGCATTTATCATATCGCGCCAGGTCAACGACATTGAGGAATGGTTATGCATGGCTTCAGCGTCATCGAATAAAATCTTTCTATCATATTGTGAGTGAGCCAAGTTTCGAGAGAGGTGCATCAGCATTGATGCAATCCACGGGTGTTGGAAAACTAGCGCCCAATGTCGTACTCATAGGATACAAAACACAATGGAGAAAATGTGCCAATGGCGATTTGCAAGAATACTTCAATGTGCTTCAGTAAGATTGATGCCACATAATACGTATGAGAATGATAAAATGAAAAATATATTTTGAATAAAGTTGTTTGTTATTTACAGCGGCGCTTTCGATTTGAAATTAGCTGTAGTGATTTTGCGTATTCCTAATGGACTAGATTGTTCATCCAAGGATACGGTAAATAGCAATAAGATTGACGATGAGGAGCATCTGATGCAAAGCAGTTGTGATTTTGTTGAGAATAATACATTAATGCATGCTGATAGTGATTTGTCGATGAGTAATCACATTCCCAGAGTACAAAGTGTACCTACAATTGGAACACAAGACATTGGTAGCGCAGATGGAAATGGCTCGTTGCAGATTCCTCATGGAGATTCACTAATGCATCACAGCAGTGCTCGTGATCAGTTGAAAAATAAAAAAAAAAATGCTGCTGATAAAATGCTAAAAGAGTAATGAAAAAATGATGAATTTGAAATAATTATCTTTTCATATGAATTGATGAATTATTAAAATAAAATTGTTTTGATGTTTTTGGAATGGTGGAGACAGTTATAAGCTCAATGGGACACTAATAAGCGGCATGGAGTATAACAGCGTTTTCCAAAAAAAACATAAACATGGGATTATTGATGTGTGGTGGTTATATGATGATGGAGGTAGGTAAAGTTGATGTAACTGTTGGTGATGATTGGATAATGATGTATGTGAACGAATGCGTATCGCTTGTGGATGAATTGTGTATGAATGATATTTGTTTGGTGCAGGACTGACAATACTTTTGCCATACATCATAAGCACGAGATCCAATTGGGAGCATTGTAAAATGCGAATATTCGCACTTGCAAATCACAAACAAGGCATAAATACACAGGAAAAAGAGTTTGTTCAAATGAAATAATGGAATTGGAATATTCGTTGATGATATATATTCATTTGTTTTGTACATAATTTGTTGTTTTTATGATAGAATGGCAGAAATAATGGCAAAAGTTCGGATAAAATACAGCAGTCTGAAAATGGTTGATGACATTAGTATAGAGCCGAAGCAGGAAACTCGAGAGTTTTTTGATAAACTTGTGGCTGATTTAAATGGGGATGGTGGGGGTGAAAACGCGGATAGTATTATTACGAATGGTGAATTGGAAACGTTGAAGGAAAAAACGTATAGACAGTTGCGTATTAGGGAGTTGCTATTGGAAAATTCGAGGCAGTCAACACTTGTTGTTATGTGAGTTAAATGAAATTAAAGCGTTTTCATGTGTCTTCAATAATGTGCAATTGGAAAGCTAATATTGGGATATGTTGGTTTATGATGCAGGTCGTTGCCAATGCCACGTAAAGGTGCGGTATCAGCGCCACTGTATATGGCATGGCTCGAATCACTGACCAGAGAGATGCCGCCAACACTTTTGATTCGGGGAAATCAAACATCCGTATTGACATGTTATTCATAAGTTAATTGAAGGCGTTGTTATATTGACGCTGCCTCTCTTTGCCCCCATTGAATATACGAAAGTGGTGTACGAATGATATTATGATGTTGTGTGTTATTCATGGGGTGGATTTATTGAAAGTGGAAATGACAATTTAGTTTTTTCATATTACTTTGTGTAAAACGCATATTGAAATGATATAATGATATAGAAAATGAAATATAATGACAGTGTTGTTGTAATAATTAGATGAAAAATGAAATATACGATGGAATTATGGATGGTTGGATTTTGAATATGTCACGAGTTTTCATGTGAATTGAATTAGTGGTAATATAATGATGGAAGTGGATGGAGGTACGTGGGTAATGATGGGGGTAATGATGATGGTTGTGATGATAGGAAGGGTAATTGGGATGGTGATGTGCCGAAGATGAGAATAAAGACAATTGTGTGTTAATGATAATGTGAGAATAATGATGAAATTGGTTTTGGATAGGGATGTGTAATATCTATTGAAAATAAGTGAGACAGAGGTCACTTGGAGGAGGAAATTTCGTATAGTTTGTGGAAGATGGGATGAATATGAGCGAGCATATCCGTTGTAATCATGCTTCTGTGTTTGATTTTGAATGCAGCAGCATTGCATTCGCGAGCTAATCGTGATGCAGCGTAGGCAGCTGTTATCGATGGCGATAATGTACATTCACTAGGACCAGCGGTGATTGCCCACCACCAAAAAACTGCGAGAGCACCAGCTAATAGATCGCCTTGACCACCACATCGTCTTGGCGAACCCGGGGTTGCGCATGTAATAGCGTCGGTGCCTTTTTGACCATCAACAATAACATCTTTGGCACCTTTGTTGAGTATAACAACATTTTTACCAATGGAATCAGCAAGATGTTTCAACTCGGAGATTTTGACAACTGGCATTGGTTGAACAGTACGATCAAGAAATGCCTTGACTAATCTGCTGAATTCCATAGCGTTAGGTGTGAGTATTAATGCAGGATAATCACGTATAAGGTCGGGTTTTTGACATAATAAGTATAATCCATCGGCATCAATGATGATTGGTTTTTTCATATCACGACATAATGATATCAATTGAGCAATGAGACGGAAAATTTTGTCATCACGACCAAGACCAGGTCCAATTAGAATGATGTGGAGACGATCGAGCCATGGTTTTATTTGTTTAATAGCATCGTGATGATCCAATAATGGATGTACTATTGGATCTGGACTGTAAGATTTGATGGGAATGGCGGCATCTTTAGTACAAAAAATATGAACCAAATCGGCACCAGTGTAAAGCGCACTCATTGCTGCATAATACGGAGCTCCTGTGTATTCCATACTACCACCGAAAATACCGATTCTCCCATCTTGACCTTTGTATTTAGTTGTGGATAATGATGGTACAATTTTTCGGACGGACTTTAGTATCCTGTCATCAATAGACACTGATGAGGACATGTTGACAGCAGCAATGGAGTAGATGCGAGTGAAGACTGATAAATATCGTAGTTTGGCGATGCGATTGGTGATTACCGAGCTAATGAGAAAAAATGAATGAACATAAAAGATTAGTGAAAATCTATGGTTGTTTGAAATATGTTTACGGTAATTAAAGTAGTGAACTAAGAAGCTGAAGATGAATTACGAATTATACAGAATTATTAGTTGTGCACTGTTGTTTATGAAGTGGTTGTCAATTGATATTGGGATAAAGAGTGTAAATACTTGATTGGATTTTTGTTGGTTGAGAATGTTGAGCAATATGACTGATTGAGATGCATATGTGTTGGAATAGATGATTTATTATAGAGTGATAATGTGTGTATAATTGATAAATAGTGTTGGAGGAGATTGGATAGTCAATTGTTTTCATGAGAAATTAATGGCGGATATGATAACGTGTGTTGCAAAAATATTGCACTTGGGAGCAGCATGATAGCTTATTAGTACAAGCGGAATGTTTAAATATGATGATTGTCGGAATTGGCAATATATATGATTTGGAGAGTTGAGTATTGAGATGGAAAAACGAAAGGATCGGGTAGAATGTGTAGTTATTTTAGAGTGTGTGCCTAAGTGTTTGTCACAGTGTTTGTCCCAGTGTCTTCTTCAATGTCACTCTGCAGTTATGATTGAGTAAGCAGGGGGTGCTGACGAAGGCATGCACTGTCGAATAGTTGGTGAAAAAGTGTGTGGAGTTGGTTTCCTGTATAAGCGGAACACTAGTTGGCAATGAGTTGGCAGGAGGGTTCCCATTCTCCCTTTCCTGCCCATATGAGCCGT
>JABMBR010002762.1:0-28587 GCA_018881525.1 Meteorus sp. PSUC_FEM 10030008
ATATAATGCAGTTCTCCGACGAGGCGCCACCCCGGCGCGGCTTACCGTCTTCTGAGACTACTCCAGTATATATACACAAACGATTTTTTTTGTTTTGTGAGGATTAAATCCGTGGCGATGCGTCGATAAGCCGATGGACAAGAGACAAAGTAAGAAGAAAACAAAAAATAAACTAAAAAACGAAGTGGTACCGTGACGGATTGTGGACCCAATTTTACAGTGAAACACCAAAAAAATACGGATCCATGAATGGCCAATAAAGGATGCCGTTAATCAATTTGACATGCGCACTCATTGAATTTTCAATGCGTCAAGTTCTATCAGGTTTTGTGGCAATTGGCTGCTAAGTATATAAAATAAGAGTATGTGAGAAATTAAACAATTCATTGATATATATATATATACATAAACGTGCCATGCGTGAGTATATAAAAGGGCGCAGACAAGAAGAGCACCAAACGCGTACATCTAAGAAGGAAGCTTTCTTCCGATAATTGGCTACATGGAATGCGACTGTTTTTTCTTCTCTCAGATTGCTGGAGCGGCGCAGTGTCGTTGTCTTGTTTCCTTTCCCCTTTCTTTCTCCTCTCTCTCTTCATTCTTTCATCATTCTTTCTTTCTTTATACTTCTTTTCCTTTGTTTTCATTGAGATTTTCATGTTTATACTGCACAGTTGGGCTATCGAGTGGGTGCAGAAGTAACGAGATAATTAATGTCTCACTGGAATTAACGATTTACATAAAGCAAAGAGGGAGAGAAGACAGTAGTGGGCGCATATCACTTGCTATGCCTTCTCTCAAGGGACGACAAGACGACAACGCGGTCTCGGTGGTGAGTGAAGGTGGCGCGGCAACGACAGCCTCAGCTTGGATTTACACCACCAAAACAAATGAGCAAAAGCCAACCGAGGCACTGAGAGATGTTGATAGCTACAGCGTATTACACACGATGGACACACCACACAGTCAGCAATTCATTTTCAACAAACAAGTTACAATTAAATTGATAAATTGAATCCAATGATTGATAAATTTTATTCAGTCAGTTGTGGAGTGTTTGGCTGTGATGTTTATTCTATCCATAGACAGGTTTATGAAACTCGTTCGATTTTTCAATCAGAAAAATATTGGAAAATTGTGATTTTATAACCATTCAATATTTGAAAGGTGAATTCCCAAATTGAATTCTACATCATTTTCATTTTTTTTCAGATACTAAAATGTAGAATCTTGGAGATTCGACAAATTGCAGTGATGATTATCGTGGCAGTAAATCAGCGATGAGGTTTACCCACATCGATCTCAAAATCAGTGAATAGCTTATCAATTGCATTCGACTACTTGTGGGATAGTGGAACAAAAAACACAAATTTTACCACAAACAGTTTAAATTTGTTCGTTGCTATCAGTATACACATTCGTGATATTTGCAAATAACCCTGTTTCTTTCCTCATATGGAATCATGTCGTACATTTTGTGTATTGAATCTGTTCCTCACATCCTAGAATTAGAAAATCCAGATCATCTATGGTCTTGTACCAAATTTCAGTTTTCGCATCTTCATCTATTGCGATTGTCTCATACAAACGTGTCTTCATGGACACAGAAAACTGCAGAACCCAATCAGCTATTCCTATAAACCTTATCCGCACAATATATGTCATCAATAACCTGATCTATTCAGCTCACGAAGAATAACTGAATCTCGACCGTGAATTGATACAAACACAATTCTGAGACTTGCAGTAGACAAAAGACTGGAGCCAGCGTATATAAATTGAGAAGAAGAAATGAAAATAAAAAAACTAATATATATTTGTCTCTCCACTTTGAAAAAGTCACGCAGGAAAGAAGAAGAGGAAATTATTGTTGTTGGAGTATTGTGGAATGTATCGCATGCGTACGGACTGTTCAATGATGAACCTACCAAGCGACCTATAGCTGTACCAGGACGCCGACTGTACGGTGTTTGTCGCGAGCCGCTAACGAGGAGGGCTTGCTCTCGAAGTGCTCTGGCTTATATATAAGTCTCATACAGAGTAAAGCGGCAGACCACACGCATCCGATCCTATCTGTAGCCTTCTACTTCTTCTCCTTCTTCCTTTTCCTTTTCCACTTCATTCGCCTTTCTTTCCTTCTTTCATCCTTACTACTCACATCCCCTCATCCGCCTACACATATGCCTCTATACCACCTCATATATACCAATATACATGTGCAATGTCCTTATTCTCTTTGGTTCGTTTCTCCACGCCACGCAATTCCTCCCATACGTTTTATTTTTAATCTTGTTAATCTGTACTCTAAGTAACAATAATAACATTTGGATATATACTCACGCCATTCTATATCAACATCAGTCACCATGTCACCACGTATAAAACATGAAACAAAAAAAGACGGAAAATTAATTTGATGACATGACTAAGAAAGATTAATTAATAAAATAATTGTCTTCTATTTTCGATGTAGATATGTATGCATACTGACCGTAGTTCCATTGACATTCTTGATATAGTCCTTGTAAGTGCCAGCAATCAACTTGACTATGTTTTCATCCCCATGTTTGGCTCCCCAATGCAACGCAGTCTATATGAAAATAGAAAAAAAGAATCATTTACTCATGCTGGCCAAAATGTCCTAATATAAATTGAGCATGAAACGATGGTGGTGGTGGTGGTGAATACTGTGACAAGACACCAACAGCTGTAGTGGCGTAGTATTTTCAGAATAAATCCCCTCAGGAAATGCTTGCGAATTAAACTACTTGACATGTACGTTAACTGTTTGACGGGTGAATGAATGACTACGCCGTACTGCACTCGGGTATCTTATAGCAATAAAAAAGTACATCAATTTTGTTCATTTTGTGACGAATATTGTGGATTGGAGAGGAGAGATTGGGAGATGTACAATAAGCATCGCATAAACCACATATAGGTCAAACTACTCTGATTTATTATTTATATATATATACTCATTGTACTGCATGACCAAAATCAAGAATTGTTATGTACTGATTAGAATCGGCGCGGAATAATTTTTTTACCAGTCGTTTTTTTCCTTTTTTTCGAATCCATTGAATACGCATGAGGGAATAAAAAATAGCAAACGGACTTCGATAAAATGGAATTATTCCTACATCGAATTCGTTTCCGATGCGGAGGTGATAAAAAAATATGTAAAGACGACAGTCGAGCATTGATAATTTTTTCGTATAACACCTGTATCGAAAGTTGGGTTTCGCGAGTAGTGTTATCGCGTTTGGAATTTTTCATGCAGCTGAAATAAACATGAGAGGAATATATGAATACATGTTTGTCTCATGATGAATTATATCAAGAATTGAATTTTGTTTCATCTTCATTTCCTCAATATAATCATTATATTAGTGGAGGAGGTTCTATTGGGGTATAATCCAATTTCGTTCCCTCTGAACATAAAATTTAAAAAATTGTCTGATAATTTATCAGGTCGTTCAGAGCAAGGGTAAGCTACTTTGGCCGATATACTCTAAATCATCATCATGAGTAATACGATTCCTTGAGTAACAGCAAACAGGAGTGGAAATGTCGAATTGGTATTATGTAGCAGGATTGACAATTTGAACCCATTCATCACTAATATCACACACTGGAAAAGTTAGATATCCAATTTATCGGGAAGTTTATGATAATTTGGTATCATATCCAGTATGAACAGTGAAATGCAAATACGATAACTGTACGAATTCTCAATTGTTCACATAATTTGACAAATATACTATATATGTCCGAGGTGAGGAACTCACTAGACATGAAGAATACCTGAAAATAAAAGAATGGTCCACCACGATAACAAATGTTCCCCTACTGTCACCCTGTTCTCTGTGCATCGAAATATCATTTCTCACAATAACAACGAAAGAATAGATGTGATCAGTAAAATCTCGAGGGATTTTCAATATTCGTAAACATCATGAGTTGCCTTTTCCGCAATTTCATATGCAGATTGACAAAAAAAATTTGACACAGCTGTCCAGATATTTTTGTGCAATATACTATAAGTATGATTTATATATTCAACCTCTCAAAATTCGTGCATGCGCACCTCCATGTATATGACGTGATATTTCATAGTCACAATAGGTAGCAGACTTATCTAATTATTTAATTTTTTTCTCCTTTATACGTAGAATATAAATATACATGGCCATTACAAGTATGCATCGTTCGCTCTTTCACGTGATCGTTGGTCGACTTGCAGCCACACAGGCTCATTAGTGGTGGAAAAACTCATCCTAACGAGGCGACGTACCTAATGACAAAATGAAAGTGTATGTATACGTATATGTATATATCCATATAAAATAGAATGTTGGGTTAGTAAAATGCGTTTGCGCACATGAAAGGAGCACACGACGAGAAACAACGAGAAGCAAACGCACAAGTGTCACTACATATACTCACCAATACACATGACTATGGATGTGTGTTGGTTCATTGTGTAACATGTTCGCCAGCAACTCTCAACAGAGTTACGTTCTCGTTTTCGCGACGTTGTTTTATAATAGGGTTTGTATGTTTATCAAGAATAGTGAAGAGGACTACATTGAGACTTGTATGTGCTGCATATAAACATTGTGATAATCTCGGGGGGAGTATCAACAGTGTTATGTCATTTAATCCAATATTTCACATATTTGGAGAGGCAAACTTCCATATAATCAATTAGTTTGTTTCATTGGGTTGATTTTTCCAAATATGGCTGTGAGCATTGAACAGATTTTACAATTCTTCGGAAAAATTCCTGAAGATTCTGCTGAATATTCTGAACAACTGCATCATATAGTTTCCTGATTTTCAAATCGATGTAGACATATCCGTTATTTAGATAACAATTAGTTAGTCGGATATCATTTTTTATTTCTTTATCCTTTTTCGTCCGTGGTTGTACTCAATTCAATTTATTGTAAATAGTTTGGTTTGAGATGTGAGGTTAATGCAGGATAATTTTGATTGAAATTTCAGAAGAAATGATTTTGTAAATATTGCAAAAGTAGTTCTCGTGTCACCATGTTACTTTCGCGGAACCTTTGTGGGTTTCACATTCGCGGCGTAAAATATGAATTCGATGGTGTACCGGATTAATTGAGTACTTCAATTATTCTCAATCTTGAAAATTATGAATGCGAATCATCGAATTACGTGCAAGGATTTCGTTTGCTGATCAAGGCTATAAACACAGTGGTGCAGTTGAATTGAAAATTTTTCGGACTATCCAACAGTGATAGACATGCATCTTAATACGTATGTGCTCCTCTGTATACATAAATATGCGTTTCTTTTTCAACAGAAAATACGCGGCGGACATGATGAAGAGTCTACTTGGATGGTGCTAATCAAGGTTTATGAAGCGCGATAACACCGTCATGCCTCGGCTTCCCATCGCGGACTTTGGGGGCTCCTTAATTTGTGAACGTCGCGCGACCTGTCAGACCAGGCGCGTCCAAACCGTAAAAGGATGGTATGTCGTCCCCGACACCATGATATATACCTTGCTGCAGTATAGCACGAACTATGTGCACCACCCTTATTCCTTTTTCTTCTTTATTCTCCCATTCGTGAATGTTTCTTTTTTCCTCCGCTGTTTTTCACATTTTTTTATTACTTTTTCAGTTATTATCTTTTATTTTTTTCTTTTCCAACAGTGCGGTGTCTGATGCTTTGGTTGCGTAGATGTCGGTGCGGTTGGTGTATTATACGTTGTGAAAAGGGGCGAACGAACCAAAATCTCCGATATTCCTTCGGCAAAATATGCGTCGGTAGAAATCGATGCGCGCGCCCGCGACACCTCTGCAAATACCTTTGACCAACCTTTCGCATCGGAGTTTTAAGCTGAAAGTAAATAATGCACGCGGCAAGTACGTGAGGCTTTATATATAAACAAGCGAAAAATAAGATAGGAAGAAAGAAAAAGACGAAATGTAGAGAAGAGAAAAAGATTGGCTCTCTTGTCGAGGGTCACGTCGACTCGCTGCAGTAACATTTCGGGAGAAACTACATAAGCGTAAGAGTGCCGCGCGTATAACCTACCTATACACAACCATACCTACTGGAAGAAATTAAAAGCTGGCATGAGAGAAGCGCGCTTCGTCCGCGGCTACCGCGCGCGGTCAACTCTTTCTGATGTATGCAAGCGATACAGATATCTCCGCCGAGGAATTTGCGTTGAATTAGCGTATAATCGTCGGGCCCGATCTACTTCATACGGAATCTCACAGGCCGTTTACACGTGTCCAAAGCCTGTATTCTCTGCGCGAACACAATATTTAGTGGCGGTCACGCCGCCACTGAGCGTTTGGATACTCCCGTGGGACTCAACAGTGTGCGTGGTATGCTCTTTCTTTTCGCGTCTTGATCTCACAATATTTTTCAACGCTCTTTTCCCACTGAGTTCAGATGTTATACGAGCTCTCGAGATTATATAGGACGCCGTAGAGTGTATGTTTTAAAATCTATCGGAAGACTTTGTGCCGGCGTGTTAACACATCTGTCTGAATAACCCACTCTCGTTCTGCTGGGAGATGAGTTGCTGTCTCTATTTTTTTCTATTAAATATCTATGTGGTATATCTGTACACTTGTAATGAATAACGAGCTGCTTCAATGCGATTGCAATTGATGCCGGCGAAACAATCGCAATAAAAAGAGGTGTCATTAAACTCTCACTAAGATGATGGGACTTTATGAAAAGTTGTTGGTTTTTTTCTTTCCTTTGTTTTTCATTTACAGACAGAGATATTCAATTGTTGGGATATTGTTGCATTGTTTGTACCGCCCAACGATTAGCGGCGGGTGAGATCAGTCATCATATCGTACATCACAATGCTATCATATTACAATCGTGTGTGTCTGTTTCAATTTTCCCACTTTATATTGATGATGATGATGATGGCTGGCTGACATGTTTCAACCATGGAATGAAACAATTAATTACGTATTGTTGGGCGTGAATAGTTTAATGAGTGGAAAATGTGTGTGACGTGATTGAGTATGTCTGTGTAAATGGGGAGAGCTCAATTGGTAATGTCACGACCACTCATGAGTTTCTCTTGAACGATGGATAGAAACATCGTTTCATAATTAAATGTGATTGAAGTCTAATGAGTGATCAGAGCAAGTTTATAGAAATATTTTAAGGATAGATACAATTATGAAGTTACTTGTTGAATTAATAATTTCATATTCAATCATTTGGTTTGGATTATGTGAAGTGATCGTTTTGGTTCCGCCTTGAATTTTTTTTTTGAATAAACACTATGAATACACGTCGAATTGATTTGTATTTTCATCTACCTTCTCTTAATTTAATTATTCCTGCAATCGTCTGTGAATGGGCGTCGAAATCTTTCCTGTCCTACTATAAATAATGTTGTCAAGTGAAAAACATTATGAAGAGCTGGAAATTTTTCGACGGATATTCATTGTCGACGCAGGTGCAGAGACATTCGACGAACCGCGACATGACACGATATTGCCATCAGTAGCCCATTAGCTTGTCAGTTTTATTCACTTGAGTAAAGATATTCTTATGGAACATTCGCGGACATCCGTGCACAAAGTGTGACAAGTTTTTGACGACCCTGATGATTCTTGCGTCGTGTCTTTGAATATATATAAACATACTACGCATCACAGGAAGCACACTTGAAGCATTTTTTTCTCTCACTAACGGAGCTCAACCACAGTCATATGTATGACAAAATACATCTAGAAAAAAAAGTGTTTCGAAGATTAGTTAAATTCAAACTGAAATCTGGAAGAAAATTCTGAACAATGCTGTTACAAGGATTCATTTCCACATGATTTCTAACCTAAAAATAGAAAAAGCATAAGATGCATGAGCACTAACAAATCAGAAGTAATGTTTTCCTATTCCATCAGCTTGTTAATGTGGTTTTTGATGAAGAAAACTGAAACTTTTCCCAAAGGGCACTTATGAACGATAAGGAGAAATACAAAATATATCCTCAACATACTTTCATTAATATGAATCTGATGATTAGATACTCGACGCGTTCATACGAAACGATTGTGTGGAGGGTTATATTGGCATCCAATTGGAAACTATATACGGTCTCAATTCCGGATTGTTAGTCACGAGTAATGAACGGGCCGACTCGATACGACAAAGTTCGCTGTGAGCATTTCGACGTAGACGGTATTTCAATGTGGATTATTTGGCTTATGCGCTTTCGTTCCGATCGCGGCTAGAAAGGGGGCGAATATAACATCAGAGAGAGAATGAGCAAAACGGCCAACAAGAGAATGGGTAGTAGTAGTGTATGACGCGGTGCTCCCCTTCTTTCACGCGAGGGCACTTGCTCTGTCTTTGTCTGGCTCACACTTTGGCTACTGCACCTCCGTTTTTCCCCTCGCAAAATTATCAGCACGCGCCATTATATTTCGGTACATATGTACCGTGATAAAAGGCAATCGGTTGCCGAGAACGAGCCGCAAAACACCCGTTGTACGCCTTGCTGCCGCTCGAAGATAAATTGTTGGACATCGTTTTTACCTGTTGCCAGCGTATTATTCGGTTGGTATAAAATACGCACGCGGCATTGCAGTATTTTTCGCTTTGGCGTGGCCATTCACTTTATTGATCCTTTTCATTCAAATTTCATTCATAACATTTTTTTTTTCACCCATATCCGGTCGCGCGTCGGCGCGTTTTATTCCTCCTATTTATTGTTGTGTAAATTTTATTTATATTTGGTTGCGATATTGATGTTTGTATTTTTGCAGGAATTATCAAGCCGTAATCGGTTCATACATTCAATGGTAACTTCGGGATACAGATATGTATGGATGTGTGCACATAAACCTAACACTATCACGATTAAAATGACGATGGTCCAGAGAGGTATATAAGGTATAAGGGATGAAGCCATAAGCTGCTTTAGAAGCGATCGGAGAGGTAGTATAGAAGCAACGGGAGCGCCTGTAGATGAGGAGATGTGGAGAGAGGTCCAGGCGATTAGGTAAACCGGGGATTAGTCGTGGGCACACCGCTCGATACCCCCTTCAACCTCGATTCAGCGCAGCTGATCCGGGTACACTTCTCTATCCCTCTCTAATCTCTATATATATACATATACATATTGGGGACATAGATGTGCAATACCATTAGTCGCAAACTCTCTATGTATCTATGATTTACATGATGATTGGATTGTTACTACTGAATTCGAATGATTACACCAAAATTAAGTTTGTTGACTTCGAACAATGGTGAAAGAGTTGGAAATCATGAAGGTGAAGAGTTCCGCTAACAGTCCATTACTTCCCGTTCATTACCACCGTCTATTCTGTTGCTTAGCGAATATGGTGGAATATCTGAATTGGGTTTTCTTGCTATCTGGAAGTTGCATTTTAATATTTTTTGATATTCAACACCGTGCCATGGCATGTTTGGAATATCCTTGTGACTTATTAGAAATCCTGGTCGAGATGATACTGAAAAAAATTAGTGGGAAATAATGAGAATGGCAGATAAGATATTGTGAATCAGGAGAGAGGGAGGAGGCATTTTGAGCAATTAAATCAAGATTTAGTTTTATGATATTTTTTGATGAGGGGGAACACAATTGATATTCTTCAAACCATGTGCATGTTTCATGCCTCACTTCACCCACAATAGAACTTCCTCATTTTTTCTGTAATATCGAAAATGGCGTAGTTATTTCCCACTCTTTCGATAGAATATGGCGGGAGTTGGAAATTAGTGGGCGTTCTACTGCCTGTTTTATTGATTTTAAACACACAAGGAAAGTTTTTTATGTTCGGGCACGTTGTTATTCATTGATGAATCTTGGGAAATTTGAATAAATGGAATGAAAAAAAGCATTACATGAATTATGGCAGTCCGGGTGAAAAATCAGTTCTCCTAATATTCCATCATTTCTGTTACCAAGAAAACATCTTCTTCAGATACTTCTCTTAAATATTCATATCAGAAATTGCGTTTGGGAAGAATATGCGCGCGGAATTTTCATTTTTCTACCGGCTTTTGAAATTATCATCAAATTTCGAATATTTGATGAATCTTCGAAAATTTGTAGCATCGTTTAGTGAAGATGAAATAGAATTTATAGAACTTGTGGTAAGACCTTTTCAGGTCATTCGTAAGACCCAGAAAACCGAAAATATTCCGATGAACAAAAATGTTGGAAACAGTCTACAAAATTTACAAGTGAAGGTGAACGCACCTGGATTAAGAATGATGGCAATTCACATAATACACTTTCATCATAAAGCTTGGCAACCACATGAGTCATTTATTTGGGTGTCCGCGGTGCTTCCTCACGATGAGAAAACTATATAAGTATGCCTCGTATCCGCATACCGTGAGCTGATTGTATCTCTCCCGCGAGAGAGAGCGGACCTTTGTAGCTTTTTGTGCAACTTGCGCGTAGTATTGTATATAGGTACGTATTTATGCGAGGTGCTCGAGTGTATGCTCTCTTCCCTCAGCATCAGCGCCACTACACATTTTCTACTCCCTCCTCCTCTTTATCCTCTTCACCCTCTTCATCCACATCTCACCATTCCTTTTTCTCTCTTCTGCCCCTTTTGCGATTCATGACATACCTGAAAAGCGATGAACCTAGTCGCTTCTGCCTCGCGCAATAAATTATACGAGATCCCAATCGACCGCGTCTCTTTCTCCCCACCGTTTCCGTCTGAGATTTTTATGTTATTTATGCTAACCTCTGTCACTAAAGTCCGGTACACTATCTATATATACGCATGTGTACAATATACAAACAATAAAAAATTCACGAAATATTTCTACTCGATATATCGATGTTTTGTTTTAAAATAAATGTCCTTCATCCGCAACCGTCATATTTATGTTTGTATGAATATACATTGTGTCTTTCTACTCTTCATATTACAAAGTGAGTGCTACATGAGAAATTATCTGTAATATTGTTATTAGATCATAAATTCTAATAAGTCATCAACACTATCACTAACTTATGTTGATATGAATTCACGAGGGGGGATTTCCGTGTATATTTTATCGTTTTCATAGTGATTTACTTCCATGAAGAACTGATAGCAAAATGAATTGAACCTGCAACTATTAAATACCATTTTTCCATATTTTATTTGGAGGTTATATCTTTTCCTCCATGTCAATCACAATGATAGATGTGAGCTTGTCGCGATAAATTCAGAAGTGCTTTTTTTTTCGCACATGAATAAAAAATACAACTTTGCTCTTTGGATCTAGCAGAATAGTCGGGGCATTTTTACATGTGTGTAAAAATGAATAACCCCGAGATATTTCTTTTAATTTTTGCAATTGCATACACCTTATATCGAAATTAATGTGTACTTGATAAAATTCATAATGTCGACCAACGTTAGATAAATGAATTGGAGTTCTGGGAAGATATTTAAAAAACAAGTTCAAATTAAGTGATATACACATGGTGTTCTTCGTAATCAGTTCAACTAGTCAACGCGAAATTGTTCAAAAGATAATTTGATTGGGAATAATCGTCGATAGCATTCAACATTGTTAATATTTCCGAAAAATTTAAAATTGCAGCTGATAAGTTGATATGATAGCAAATATCAACTATTGAAAAATGATACGCAACGGCGTGCCAGTTGATAAACATTGCAAGTGTCATATCAGATGCATCCAATTAAACATAAGTGTTGCACAGGCAATTATTTTCGCATTACTATCGCTATTTTTCAAATCTTGAGTAGTTGTCCATATTGTTATCAGTCATTACCATGGTTATGTTTATGTAGTATCTTTACTGCACAACTATCCATTCATGTTGTACTTTTGCACATTTATAGGGGAAAATGTTGATGTTAATATCGATAGAACAAAAAAAGAAGAATTCAAATGAAAAACGTGTGAATTCTTCATCGATTCCTCTGTGCTTTGGCGATCTTCGATCACGTCATGTGTAGTGATTTCCAATAAGCTACAAAAATATCCCACCACATTTAAATCTCCCGATGCATTGTTGAATCGTTGTGGTAATTATTTATCAACTCCTAGTATAGAGAACGATCATTATGATATTATGGACAAATAATATTTTGTATGCAAGATTATCGATCCTGATCTGACGTCTAATTTCATCCTGTCACAAACTTTCATTGTTACACATTAAAAAAAATTCTCTATTGCATTGAGAACTCTTGTGCGCGGGGGTCTTCAATCCTCATAGCCTGTACCAATTATCTCCGCTCACTGGTAGCTCCTCGTTCATGCAAATTGGGATTCAGTAAAGGCAACAGTGGCGCCTACCCATCTCCTCCTTTCTATTCTGCATGTTTATTGTCATGTCGATTCCAAATACTATTGCAATTACACAAATACTCCCAATTCATTCAATAAAATCAAGAAATTCATATGTTCTAAACAGTTACCAAATAATAATTCTAATAACAGCACACGCCATGGTAACAAGTCAACTTCAAAATATTGTTATTTCCATAATTCATTGAATGAATACGCAAACTTCAGGCAATGTATATCTCATGTAGCAAGTTCAAAAAGTTCATTCTGCTACATTTAGTCGGTAATATCTGTGCAGAGGGCCGAGTAATTGAGGAACATCAGGAGCGTGCATTCATCGAACCAAGAGGAAAAGAACCATTATCTGCCAAGATGAACCAAGTCTTTAATTTTTTATTTCTTCTTTTTATTTCGTTATTGCTAATTCCCGTTGTCCCGTTTTTGTGGTGGATTAAATTGTTTCAATTTTCCCCATCCATCCGCGAACTCTTTCTCTCCCTCACTCTTCCCAACACTTTTTTTCCTCTATATCGACATTATATTTTCCATTGATGTTACTGAGAACGATTTGAAGTAGCTACGTACTTTCCATACATTGCTACGCATTTATATCTTGATCCACGACGGATATTATAATAATAGTGATGATAATAATAATCAAAAAAGAGAAAAATAATGTTATGAATAATAATAATGTTGAAGTTTCGATGTTTAAAACCATTGGGGCTAACGATAAATGTACCTAATAATTTTCAATCAATGCCGGGATCTGTTCACTTCCTACATGTATGTATTCGTACCGGCACCACGCAAGGCTAGTTTTCCAACGTGTAAAATGGGATGAGGAGGAAGTGAAGAAGACGCTCGATGCACGGCCAATGAATATTTATAATGATGTATGGTACAAGGGAAAGAGAAAAGGATTGGTTATGGGGATGTTGTTTGATGTTGCGCAGTAAAATGTTTGATTATTTCTAATAATTATGAGTTGTAGTTGTTGCAATCGCAGGTGAATCAAATTGAAAAAATTCAGGGATGGGGGACAATGTGAGAATACAAATTCAATAATAATTTGGAGGTTTTTCTGTCAATTCACAACTTTGGGGAGAAGAACGAGTTGGGCTTTCTCGAATTTTATCCGGAATTTGGTCGTACAGATTGGAGGTTTGCTGATAGTGAAAATGAAAATCGATCGACTGGATATTTCATCATCTAACGAGGAAATATTTCATTTCAGTTGAATGAACTGAGGCTCAGTGTTCACGTTCGTTGAATTTTTTGATGATGTTGCAAGATGATGTGATGGGTTTCATTGTTAATCTCATCAGAATGTATCGGCATTGAACTCTGTGTTGAGCCTATGTGAAACATTGAATCATATTACGAACAACAAATCGATGAATAGACTCTAACAGTGTTCAGAAGGAATAGACTTGTCATAATGTAGAGCTGACTGATTTGAAATGAACATGTGCTCAAATTCTGTTTCTATATTCCGCAACAAATGCGACTTCGCATCTAATTCTTTGCCCAAATATATTGAAAGATGCCTTTTCTGATTGCTGAAAGTATCAACGCTGCAGGAAAATTCGTTGTAAATATATTCTTTACCTCATAAATGTATATCATCTTTCAAGTGCTATCGAATAGAAACTAAACGTATGTAGAATAATGCATTGGGGAATTGGCCAAAGGCATTTACAGATTTTTGTGGGCGCTGGGTGTCGGGCAGCTGGCGTGTGGTAAGCCACGCTAGCCGCAGTGCTGCGTCGCTCGTGCATCACTGGCCACTCTATTAACCCCAAGCCGCGTAGCTCTGCGACGCACCCTTGGCTATATGTGGACACCACACTTTGTATAGCCACAATGGTTGAGTCTACCGGTTGGTTCATGGACCAACTTTGTACGTTGCCCGTTATTGCCATATATTCCATTACCATGTTACCACTATTACCACTATCTCCATATATACCTAGTTCCACCACCTTCGGTATCACCACCACCAATACCATCGGAATATTCCTTCAATAAACCTATCAATGGGAAATTCTATCCACATGGAAGATAGATAAACACTGACAATATAAATATCAGCATCATACCACATTATATCACTTTGAATACTCACATACTGATGTTCAATCATTCCATGTTCAAACGTTACATCCACAAATGTGTTCAGCAACCAATCCATGATGGACATGAAACAAATAAATCTGATTATAATAGTGATAATTGTACAGGTGTTGAGATTGATTGTTGGAATAATGAGTGGGAAGTAACAAAAGGAAACAAAAACACTGCACGCTCGTGATACGAAAAACTTCCTGCTGTGATTCGAGGTTGGGATCTACTTGGCAAGCTAATCCGTCATGATCAACGTGACCTCGGTGATTTTAATAGTGGTCGCGTTGATCGATAACAACATAAAAACTCCAAAAGTATGTATAATGTAACTGTATAATATCGTTGAGAATTTTTTCCATATTTGAAATAACTTCGTCGAGATTTCTGTAACAGAACACATCGATCCTCGTAAAATTCAAATAATAATGCGAATTTTCCCAATGATTGATGTTTAATCAGTCTTATACTCTGATACAAGAATTTAATTCACGCGAATACAGCGATCGTGAAAGATAAGTCAATCGACTGCACAATTCTTCATCTGAAAAAATAGAAATATTCATGGAAAGCCTTGATAGATGATCCGTAAATTTGAGTTTGACGTGAAAAATATGACAACAAACACGAAATTAGCCAATTATCATCAGTTCTGTCTTTCAAAAATTACCAATAACCAGAAAATTTTTAATCATCTCGATCGAGAATAAACATTCATCGCGTGAAGAAACTGAAACCAATGAAAATTAGTTTATAAATATGAATTAAATTAGATAATAAGTACTCGCTATGGATTATCTCGACTGCAAACATTTATCCATATCAAACTGAAGTAAAATTATTATCTCGCAAGACCGATGGGATTATAAAAGTGTATAACAATAAGATGTGCATGCTATACATTTAAATATATATGTGTTTATCCATGTCAAGCGCCACTCTATATGTCAGGTGTGCGTGCGCAGTCGCAAATATAAGTTCTGTGCGTGCATGTGTATACGCCGAGTGTGTCTCGTGGCTCTGTATAATTTGACATGTTGTCGTACACGTTATTATTCAGATAGATCTGGAGATACGCGAGTAGTCGGTTGAGGCCCCTCTTTCGTGTTTCTCTCCTACCATCTCGTCGCTACCTCCTCATTCTATATTGTATATATGTACAAATACATCTCTCTTCCAACCCCTTTGCTTGACCAGACAAATATGTATATATATATGTACGAATTTACTATATGTGTACACGTAACTACGTGCATGAGCACCAACGAATTTAATGTCACGAAAGCGAGAAAACACGCTCCTCCTCGCTGCTATAAACCGGAGAATAATTTCCTTCGTTGGTGTTGCTGATGGTTATAATATGCCCCATAGCCATAACATATATACTTATGTTATACGCTTAACTATATTATGTAAGTGAAAATATTTTGGGTCAATTCGTGATATTTGATGTTGTTAGATCGAGTGTTCTAATAAGATTATGAATTACGTGATGGATGTTTTGGATTTATTTCCAATTATTGTTTCACCGTGATGAATTCATGACAATTGTGAAAGTGATGGAGATGTATGGATTCATTCGGTGGAAGAAATGGGATTGGGTGTGATAATACAAAACTGGAGTTGTAATCACTTCGATGGTTGTTATCATGAAGCGATGGACGTATTGGTTGAATTGGTTTATCCGAATATCTGTTCATTCGGGAACATGGTTGTGTGCATGGTTGTGGGTCACGATAATGTAATTTTTTCTGATGTCGGTATGAAGAGTTCATGACTTGTCGTTGAATTCGGACAATACGGGAAATAGAGTTCCGGTGGAGTTTTTCACAAGTGAAATATTTTTGTATATTCTGTCATTATTGAATTCGGTCACTCCTTGAGCATTCGCATGTGGTAAAGTAACGGAGATGTTTGTTACCGTCATATCTATTTTTTGATCATTTTTCGTTCTCATGATGTGAATGCAAATCTGATTCAATGAAACATGACCGCGACTGAAATCTCTGAAAATGAATTTATTCTGTATGATAAACGTATGTAGATTATGTATAGGCGATGAAAAATAAATAGTAGTGAAATGTGAACCGTCAAGGGGGTATACGATAATAATGACGAGAAAAATAAGTAGGTGTATGTGGTAGACAAGAAAGAGTGAAAGGGGGAGCGCGATACTACGTAAAGATATGGAGAAGAGTCAGGAGCCTTAAGCATCCACCATTATATTAAATTGTGTATATTTCCCTTCATAATTACTTGAATTATACGCATTATGTAAATCGCTATGTTAATGCCAAATACTCCTGCACTACCGCGCGTCTTCCACCTTGGGATTGCAGCAATTTTGTTTTAAGCGCGCGCTAAATGTTACTTTATGCACTTTTTATGCGTCCGCGCTTGTATATATCGCTTGTGGCAGAAAGCGCGGGACTCGAGAATATCGCAAATATTATTATATATAGGACAAAAATGAAGAGAATGAAAGGAAAAAAATGAAAACAGGCAAATGGCCATATCATGCTTCATCGCGTCCTGCTTTTGAACGTGCTCGCTCTTCATTATTTACATAATGTTTCAGATATTCATGCTAGACAAAGTGCCATTTGATAAAAAACAATGCATACGTATCAATAATTTTACTGGCAACAAACTACACACGGAAGAAAGTAATCTTTTATCGGAAATAATTGTATTCCATGATGAGGGAAAATTATACTGGTTTTAGTCGCATGAAAATTCTCACCAAGTCAAGTTGTATCTCAAGAATATAAACGACGTATTACGATATTCACTTTTAAAGCATTTACCCCATCTTCATTCCGTTCTCGTGGACTCATGACCTACTGACATACCCAATAAAAATTCCAGACTCATATTTTTCACACAGCAATTATTGCAAAGTCTTGAGAGATTTACTTGCCTTGCAAGTGCGAGAAGAACCTCTTCAGGGAAAAATATTTTCATGTTCTCAATTTATGTATCAACTGTGCGACAAATATTTAATATATTTACACGTAAACACATACGTTGTGGTTGATTATACATTATTTCATCAGTATTCTGCTGAGGAATCGGAGCGGTTTGGTATTCGATTAATTGGAATTTATAATATACCTGTATGATGATGCCTATAATTTTCCGATCATTTTCTGTCTGAGAAAAGGAATTAAAGTTTCAACGAGAGACTCGATATGATGAGAGCAACATGTATAATAGAGAGACATAATAAGCAATTATGCCAGGCAATTTGTCGTTAGATTAATTCAAAAAAATCATTCTCTCTCATTATTGAGTTGTATTATTTGAAAAACAATTTTATTTACATGGAAAAAGCTGTAAACATACATGCACAATCTGTGTATATACATCATGTTGATGCTTTGAAGGCGAATGTGGTGTAGATTATGAAACGAGAAGAAATAAAAAAAACGAAGGAAAAGTGGCAATTTGACTATGCACCATTCTGTTTATATGCATATGTGTATAAATATGTATTGGCACGAGATTTTTTCATGCAAATTGAGTTGTTCAACTGTCGTTATGCTAATAAAAATGATGAGAACGCAAAGTAACTGAAGTAGTGGTACGGATATAGGCATCAGCTGATGAGATGCGAGTAACGGCCAGGGTTCTATCGTCAATCTCATATCAATCTGCGCAACTATATGCATTCATATTCCAACATGTGAACATATTGTCCTCCATATTTTACTGCATGTTCTGAACTGTGTGAAACATTGTGTTTTATTACTTTGTATTGTTATATAGGAAATTAGATGGTAGATGATATAAAAACGAGACGGTATGTTAATTATTCAATGGACGCGAACTTTTTTTTTGGACAACTAATATTCTTTCATAATTTTTACCATTTTTAGTACTTCATTCATAAGATTTTATATTCCAGATGCTGACAGGTTAAAATTTAGTTGAAGTTGATAATGATATATGAAATTTCCGAGTAGATAGAGAATGGCATTTGATTATTTATTCATTAAATTTGAATTATCTCGAGTTGGTGAATCTCTGTGCCAATACTGAATATAACAAGAAAAGCGGAAGGGCTGAATTTCAATAGTGTCGTCCAATTTTTTCAGGAATCATACAAATATCATGTTTATCTGCCTAATTAATTCTCCGGTAGCCGAATTGGATTTCACCATCATTATATGAAAACTATGCGCTACTTCAAATCAGTTTTTCGAATCTAGAGGTGTTAAAAATTGAAGATTATAAACTGCCATATCAGTGCAATAATAAATGTTTCCATTCGTGATTGTGGAAAGTATTCTGATTCATCAGATAATTGGACTTATCTCTCTCCTATAAAGTAAACAACCAAAAAACAAATGAGTATTTTATTCATCGGATTGGAACACACGATTTGGATAGCAAAACTTGCAATGTAACTCAATTAAGTCATGATGTACTCAGCAGTTATCTCAATTGAAAATCTCTGTAAAATATGTCTTACATCACAAGAAACATATTTCAATTCCGACATGTCATCGTTAGAAAGGGGGGAATTAAAGTGGACGTTGCTTCTAAATGTCCCTCACAATCAGATGAATGTCTATGCTCCCTAAATTTGTACTAGTTCATCATTCACGATTCATTCGGGACCTTTCGCTACCCCATAAAGTGTTGCTCAGAAAAATGATCAAACACTTATTACGATACAACGGATAAACTTAAATATAAACTAGGAAGATATGGAATATACATCACATTTATATGTCCAAGCAAAAATAGAAGTACATATTGAGGCAAGTGAGTGTATTTGGATTTGAATTTTGGGAACCACGACGGGGGAGCCGTGACCCCCTTGTGCGTGTCAGCGAGCGAATATCTTTCATTTCTTTCGTTTCTCCTTTCATCTCTCGCACTCTCTTATATGCCTTGGAGGGCCCACTTGAGACAATGGCCGCCCGCAGCGCTGATGTCTCCGACGACGTCTGGGACCCCCGTCGCGACGCGGGCGCCATTCGCCTTTTACTTATAGAGATGTCAGTTATCGGTCCCATCGTTTTCAGTCCTCCAGATCGTTCCGATCTACACGATTTATCGAATTTGTATTCTCACGGATTGTATGGGGCGACAAAGGGCCACGCGCGCGCGCACGTCCACCAAAATATCCGTGGCAAGTGTGAGGTAACGTATGTAAACACATCGCGCACGCTTACATTCAGAGAAAAAAAAACAAACGAGAATACTTTTGGAGCCGAGTCTAAATTTGAGATAAGAATAGTTTACACGCTATCACGAAATTCTTCAGATTCATTAACATTATTAATTAATATCTACAGCCAATTAGCTTCCCGTATATTATTGAATTAATAGGCGTCATTATAATAAATGAATTGAAATAATTATGGACATATACTCACACCCTGGAGATTCCAAGTGTTATTGATGAAGTGTCATCCATGGAGCACAACATTGAATTAAAAAATGAAATCATTAATAGGCACACTCTTATTTTATGTGCATACATATCAAATAATTAATTCGAACCGGTACTCACCGAGGAAGGATCCTGCAACAGACAAGCCAGAAGCAAAAATTGTTAATATTATCATTGAATAATGTTGCACGTATGGTCAAACAAAAATAAAGGGAATTGAATATGAGATTAGAATCGCAAATGAATGACGCGTGTTTGATAATTCTCGTCTGATCGTGATGGGGTGATGGTAATTTAGTGAGAACCGAGTGTACCTCGCGGCAAATTATGCAGGCATCTTCGCAAAAATAATTGGAATGTAAACGACGTTTTGTACCTGCGACGACGATCAAGCAGCCGCTCCTGTTATCTCTTCTCGCAGAAAATAAAAATACTGAATAAAAAAAAAATTTGTCTCTCACCAAGCTTTCGTCAAACTATAAAGACGTTGGATCCAATAATTTGTTATGCATAAACCGCGGGACAGAAAATTACGTTTGATTATTATAGCCGTCATCACATTTTCGCTCTGCATCTCTACAAGTTTCTTTTTTCACTTGATTAGTATTTTTTTATTTTTTTTATTCTATTTGGACAACAGAAAGATGCATATGACTCTCGTCGGTTTCAATTTGCTAAATAAAATATATGAACAATGACGGAATTACTCTACAAGTCCAATCATCCACATGAACATGAGCATAGTTGGGTTGGAAACGGCTGGTGAATTTGTTTACTACTTTCATCTTTCCCTTCTTCATTTCCATTCTCAAATCGCTCTGTTGAATTCACACGAATGGGATGTTTTGAGAAGGGGATTGGGAAACTAATCTTCGTGTATTGATTCATGTATGATAAAATGTAGATCCTGATACGGAATTTGCATAATTCATGTTTTTTACGAACGATGATATCTTCCATTCATGCCATTGTATACATCGATGATAGTGATGAAACCTGAAGTACGAATATGACTCGAGCGATTCGGCGTCCAACTGAATTGTAGAGAACCCAACAGATTATTATTCTGTTACAAAATTGTATTGTTTTCAAGACTAAATTGCTGTAGTACGACCTCATTCAATCTTCTAAATGAAGTTCTGACTTCATTCAGAAGATTGAACACTTCCTGCGAACCATTCTACGCGTGATTCATGAACGCTCCAACCAACTGAAATTGATGCCACATGTCAACCTCACGTCACTTATCAACTGGTACTTTTCATACAAATTTACTGTTCCACAATTGAACCGAAAACAAGTGAAAAATTTTTATGTTTTCACTTTAGATATCAGAATTGAACAATCCATTCAGTACGACGATTCAATAATTCTTGAAGAAAACTCTCGTTCTCGAGCTTTTAAGGCTCTCTACATCAAGAATTCATCAAATGATAATCACTTCATACATATATGAATTCCGACATTGATGTTAAATTGGAAAAAATTTTACTCTTAATGATTCACGATGAATACGTGTCTGTATGTTTACAGTTATATAAGGTTAAAGGATGGCTATTTTTTCCTGTTTATATCGGTCTACCTCACCTGTAATATAGGTTTAATATTTACGGTAATAAAGATTTGTAGGCGTTTATAAAAAGCCTATAAGCCGTGCGCGGTTCAACAACAAGGTTAAAGTTAGATATATACACACAAACCGCAAAATTGTCCGAGCCGCCCATATGCTGATACTCTCACTGCCAGCGCGCGGTTTCAGATGAAACTTTTAATATCAAAGCGAGGGGGCGCCGATGCAATGTTGGATTATAATACTCCCGCGTAAGAGAGTGGAGAAGAGAATGTGCTGTATACAGTGAATTAAGAAGGCTGACAAAGAGGTAGGGCATGCAAAAAGAGAAAGATCGTAAGAGGGAGAATGGGAATGATGATGCGGATGGGGATGATACGAGGGACGAAGTGAATTGGAGGTTAACCGCAGCACAAGTACCGTCGTAACCGCGAAACTGCGGCGTTTGCGCCCCTTTCCTTAGGACCCGAAGAAAACGCGCAAGAAATATGAATTCATCGGTTTACTTTATTTTCTTCTTGCTTGCATACAGAAAACAACGGCGATTGGAATATGCTAAAATTACGTTCTTGAGAGTAAAAAATTTAATCGTTTGTGTAAAGGATGTCTCCGTTAGTTTGTTGTAGTGGTGATGGAAAAACAATACGTTTGGTAAATTGTTTTTCACGGTTACTGATAAATATTCATTATATTTCCTATTTAGTCTACCGTCAACATCTGTTTGAGCACTCCACATTTGCATTATTATTGTTCCTGACGGGATCACTACTAGGATTATTCTGTATCAAAGGAATACTCGTCAGCATCATCGGAGCAAGAATGCAACTCGCGCGTTTGCCATATCAAGAACAGCTAATCGAAAAATTCGAATGACAATGAAAGGGATTTTGGAGGATTTTCATGGATATCTGATAATCAGGTGAAATCAGTTACGGCTGTTCTACAGGAACCACCACAAATGGTGGGGTTAGGACGGATTTCCTGGGTCTAACAATCATTGGCTAGGTTCATTCGAGTAATTTCTATTAATGCAAACGCGGATCTCGATTGGCCATATCGAGTGGAATATTCAACCAGTACCATAACAGACCTGTCTTCGCTCTACAAGTTGGCAACTATTGCTGTGTCTGACTAGGAGATATTTATCGAAACACTGATGAGCAATAGTATAATATAAATACTTACATTGAATAGTTTGTTTCAAAGCTGTTCAGATTCTCATATCGATGTAAACGAGTAATGGAATCACAAACACTTGAGGCGTGCACGAAGTCCAATCTCAGTCGACACAACCCCACATTTCGTGTAAATGGCTATTTCGAAACGGTCATCAGAAATGACAGCACTGTTAAATCACCTGACACACTCGTCGTCAAGTCTCAAAACGTGGTTGATATGACAAGATGATGGCTGAATTAGTCTCATTAGCCTGTTCATGCAACACCACATCTTCAAATTGCAGCATGGAAATGTCTATAGTGTATTTGAGTAGGATTCAATTTAGGAAAAGCTAGTTTATATAGTTTTCCAGCTGTAGATATTCCCCCTTCATACATTATTCCTACTCAATAATCATATCATTTAAAAAATCACCATGGCAATTCTGTCCGATCAATTCAATTCCAATGGATTACTGTGTCTACGAGAGAATAAATAAGTGGATACTTATTTATTCTGTGTGTTATCCAGCACTGAACACACATACACGGTGAAAACAGTTGTCGTTTCCATTCTACAATTTCGTTTTCCTCTTTTAATCATGCACCGATGCGCGGAGTATACGACCCCCCTAAACGAACATTTGCGTTTCTCCTGCCTGCAAGTGGGCGCGGGCGAGCGGAAAGGCGAAAAGAGGTATATATAAAGAATATGAGTATGTATGTATGTACGAGAGAGAGCATGAGGTGCGCGCAGGGCACGCAGGGCGCGGGAGAGAGAGTTAACGGGTATACAGGGGGTCGCAGAGCGGCACTCGAGCCGTCATTTGTCAGGAGCTGTCGCGCCACGAGCGTGTTTCTGTTCCAGCGGTGCAGATAGCGGCCCGTCCATGGGCCGTTCATCTTTATTCCTTTATATATGTGTATATAATATATATATACACGGTGCATACAGACAGGATCCCTACCCCAAACCACATTGTGCTACCTCGTCCCTCTCAATTCCCTTTGCCGCCTTTTGGTTGCCACCCTTTTTCCCCCCTGTACACGACTCCCTCAAACTCATTTAATTACAACAAACAATTTATTAGGTCCATCCGGGATCCGCCCACGGTCATAAAATGGCGCGACTGCCACGCTCGCCTCGGTTGTGCTCGCACGATCGGACGTGAGTGAGGGCGGTTATGCTATGCTGATGTTGATGACGGTGCTGCCGATGCTGCGTGGGTAATATCGTATATACATACCGAAAATTCTGCACTGGCATTGGGGTTGCGTTCATACGCTTGTGGGCAAGGGCCACACGATAGTTGGAACGCGCGTACCATCATTGCATCTGTTGTCATACCAAAGGGGGTGCATATAATCACTCGGGATGCGCTTCATTGCCGTGGCAATTGACCAATATATTTGGAATTCAGTAAACCTATGACTAAATTCTTTCTCGTGTGCGCTTGATTAATTTAACTGGATGAAATGTAGTTAGTTTTTATTTTATTCTTGTGAGTGGTGACTCCACATGTACATACGAATATAATTTGACATGGACGTTAACAACACTTGGTGTAATATACTTTATACGAAGTTATATTTGTGCTCACACCATGCGCCATTGTATGAACACCCCATGTCTGTTGCATATCATGAGCTCCAACTCCACTTAAAAAAACAGCCGAGGGAGACAGATGCACGCACACGCGCCAAACCTATGCACTAATCACTATATAGATATACTTATATTTGTTTTATATCATTGTGCATGATGACAGGCAAGTATTTGAAACGAAATTTAAATATGTCTATGTACTATTCATATTCATGTCGCGAACAGATACAGTGACGAAAATATATGGCCTGAACAGCGATACCGTTTGGCTGGTATATTTTATCTAAAGTATTGAAGACTCTGATGTTGCAATTACGTAAATAGTTCATTTATGCTTGAGATTGGGAAGTTATTTTCTTTTATTTTGCTGATCATGAACTATATCATTGTATCATGTTTGATAGGTGAATTTCCCGGGAAGTACTCTTCAGCTTCAGAACCTTTTCTTGAATAGTTTGAATATTTTTCATTTGAATGATGAGTAGAGCATCAAACGTAGCAGCATTGTCGCAAATTGATTAGCTAATCGACAAAAATGCTCATGACTATCTGTTATGAAGTCCGAGAGGGTCAAATAATCAGTGAAATTCGTTTTAGAATATTTTATGTGACAAAAATATTTTCAAGCATGTCCAAACTAGGGCTGATTATATCAATGAACGAATGTAAGCAGCAATAATTCACAAACGCGATGGGTTATCATTATTACACCGATCTGCATACATAGATCATCTTCATGTAACAATTGACATCAGATTAGTACGTTAGAATTGGGAAAATCAATAGGATAAATGGACATAAATCTCGTGGTTTGGTTCGTAACACCGGAATCAGATGTTGAATCAATTTTTACATGCAGTATTCATCGAGGATTTGAATCTGATGATAGAATTACTCGAAACATTTATCTTCACCAAGTTCGCAAGATCAATTGTAAAGACTACAGTTTTAATTCAATGCATACATAAATTGTAGTGGCACTGATGGGTATAGCGGTTCAAGCGCGTTGAACGTATGTAGGTACTACAAAATCCCGTGAAAGAGAGTGAAGCTGATGGGCATCAGAGGTTTGTCCTGATGAGCAAATATATGCAAGTGTGTGCGTGTGTATAAACATATAGTTGCGGCGCTTGAAGCTGGTCATGGTTGATCATGGCTGGCGCATCACCAACTCGTCTGTCGCATACTGGTTGTTACTGTTGTTTGCACTGTTGTGGGATAGCACGCAGTTATCCTCCTCCATTTGCCTGAGCGCACGCGCATTATTATCAAGAGGGACAGAGAGAAAAAAGAAAGAGTAAAGAAGAGAGATGAGGCGCACCAAGAGGGCGACCACATCTTTTATTCATCCGACTGAGTGGAGCCTTAATTTGAATTGAATAGGATTTATAAATTATTTCAAATTATAGTTGCGACGCATGAAAGAAAAGCAGGAGAAGGCAAATGGAATGAGCTACCGTGTGCGCATCTCTCTGCACCAATGTTACGCTGTGAGTATCCTCTGAACGTTTGCATTTCAGAATTTGCGCACGATATAGTATAAGACAGCAGCAGATGCTCACTCTATTTCTACTTCATCATATTCAATATACAATTTGCTATATTTTCATATTATTCCCCGAAATTTTCATCTTAAAGAAAACAAAAGAATTTGAAGCGCAGAGTAATATCTATAAATACGAGATTGGAACGTGTTGGTCACCAGTGTACTCTCAAGTGTGTCGTGAAACTCGCAATCTTTTATCTAAAGCAAGTTAGATATTTCTGACATGTTCGCAAGTGTATATTTCGAATACAAATCACAAAACGGTTTTTATTGGAGGAGACAGTACATTGAGAGACACCGTCTAGTCCGGTACCGCAATAGGCAGTATCATGATGCGACATATTATAAAATCCCAAACTGCATCAGATTTGTGCTTTTTTGTTTCCGATTAATCCACTGGATTACGGTTTCGACAAGTACAAAAACCATAACCAGATGACGAATCTGGTTTTATACACAACAAAATCAGCTGGTAGAAATCACTCAATTCACTTTTTATGGCTTTTGCAATGATTTAATTTTTTATCTATCATGACCATTGTTCTTTCTGTGTAACATAAAATTCACTGTAATGTGCACAAACTATAAATGTATCTCGATAGTGGCATGTATCGTCGTGATCCAAGAGTTTGTGATTCGTCGTGGACCAACATTTGGGATATAGGTATGCATATATCTATATATATATATATATCACGTTGAGTGTGGGCCGTGCATGGTGCCATCCATGTGCACGTCGTAAATATGATAATCCCGAGGTATCACAGCTACCCGGTGGCTCGAGGTGATAACGACCATTATGCGAATGCGCGACGAAAAGGGAATTAGGGAAATCGTTTGTTAGCAAAGCCGTCCGTCGCAGATGATAGTACCATATTCCAGCTGTTCCAAACTAGCACTTTATTTGTTCCTTTATGTATATGTATATACAGATACGAATGGTAGATCAGTTAAGGTACGTAGATGTAGGGAATTTCGATGGCCAGTTTAGCAATATGTAGGACATAAAAGTGTTTTCCACATGTACATTGTGGAATTCGCACGGGATAACTTTAGCAGCATAAATTAGGAGAGATGCGATTTTTGTTGAATGTTCGTTCGGTATTTTTTGCGTATGAGAAATCTTTGAAAATAGTCTCCAACAGAAATCAAGGAAAAATCAACATCGTTTGAAATATTTGATGGAATATTTAAATTTTCATGAAATATCATGAGTAATAAAAGCAAGACCTGCTGATAATTATGTCTCGACTGTTGAACATCAGTTTTTTTCTTAACGCTCTTTTGCGATGAACAAGAATGTCGTATTCAAAAATATCACTTCATTATTGGATACTGCCAAAGTATGATGAAAACACTTCAATTAGTGATTGACATATGAATACGGTGACATTTTTACTGCTGCCAAGTGTGGAATATACGCGCGCACATCAGCCTCTGCGAAACGGAAAGTGCAAGCGATTATTGATTGCAGCACTTACGACCGACATGTGTCGTGATACTTATCATGCATTATCCGCATACCACTCACGCACGCACGTATGCATTTACCAGCACATTCGCATAATAAGTAGCTATACTCACACATGTTTGGAATTGGCGTTCTAATTTGTTTCATTGCATTATAAGCAATGGGGAAAATTTAATATGCTCTATACACATGAATACGAATGGAATATATGAATAAATATCCAGATAAACCCTCGTATAAAATGAACAGTTTGTGGTTCGCACTGAAGGAAAATTATTATGGTGTTGATGATTGTGTTGATTGAGAACGTATAACAGAACCGGGATGGTTTGTATCAGTTTTTCTCCAACACTTATGAACGATTTATCGAACAATTGATTATGCAATCATTATCATAATTGAATTTGGATGGTGCTGAATGAATTGAAATAATTCGAAGTCTGACAATTGCCTCCATCAAATCTTGATATTTCGGAGGAAAAATATTGATCAACAAATGTGTACGAAGATACAAAAAGTCTTAGGAACGAAGCATACTCCATTATTCATCGAACAACTCACAAATATCATTTCTGTAATGTTTTGATTCAACAGTGATGAAAAAAACTCTTCGATTACAATCTCAACAAAACGTACCTTACTACGAGTTATGATTGCTTCATTTATTATACATGGTTACTTTCTGAACATGATCTTGTCCGATATACAGCGAGTATGATCTCGATTAACATATGTTCATGTCGTATGTAACAAAAGTCCTAAAACTGTCATCAACATTGAATCACTGCTCAATCCTTTTCAGGCTGAACAATTCTCTATCCATCAAACTAACTGAAGTAAATGTCACAACCTCCGTATAAGATCTTGAACCAGTTCCACAATTATCATTAAAACTTGAGCAACCTCATCAACACATTACACTTTTTCTAAAAATTCAATGAAGATCGGAAAATTTCATATTGATTATTCCATTGATTATTTATCCATAACTCGAAAACACGCACACGATGGAACCTCGAATCAATTGGTCAAGTGGAATAAAATTATATTTTTTTTGTGTTGAATAGTTCCAATGACCCTTTTTCGGCAAGAAGATCCAGAAATGCACAAACGCGGTGTATAATATTCTAAAACAGAACAAATACGATGAATAATGGGGAAATGTAATGTGCCAGAGTGCAACATTCATACACGTAATACACCTGGAAGAGCGTTTGAAATTTAGTTATAAGTTTACTATGAGAGCTTTCGAGAGAGGACAATATGCGTATTTATATTTTCATATGGATGTGTGCTTGAGTACATTGGGTGGACAAGTATTTGTGCTTGAAAGTGAGCAACAATATATGTGTATAGATACTCTCTCACACACACACATATATATATTCATA